>NMRB01001520.1:164245-176079 GCA_002633025.1 Notospermus geniculatus
CACAAGCCCACAGGAAGTTTGACATCATCCACAGACAGCATAAAATGGTGACATCATCAGCAGTGCATAAAGGCTATTCTTGCTTTCCAGTCTGCACAAACCCACAGGAAGTAGTGTGACATCATCCAGACAGCATAAATGGTGACATCATCAAGCGGGAAATTCAAATACCCCTCTTTCATATTTCTGCAGATTGTGCCCCCTGGTGGACAAACATCAAAAAATTTACCCCCACAGAATGTGAAGAAATAATTAAGCTGTGCAACCTATCAATTACAGTTTGATGTATTTTCTCAAGACTGAGTTATTTGGATTTTTTATTTTACGGAAAATGCCCCCTGGAGGGCAGAATGTAGGTCAAATCGCAAAAAGTTTTGGTTCTGTTTTAAGTCCTCCCTAGGGCCTACCTCTCCACCAACTTTCATGACTATGGGCCTTGCGGTTGCGAAACGTGCCAGTTTAACGGACGACACACACACAGACACACATACGGACGCCACTCAGTATACATAATATGACTAGCTCCGCTGACCTTTGGTCAGCTGAGCTAAAAAATACAACCATTAAAATACACCGAACAACACTCATGGAGGAAATGGTGTCCGCATTCAAAAGTGAAGACATTGTTCATGCAAGCATCAAATTTTCGTTCGTTGATGAGCGAGGAGTGGACAGCAGGGGATTATCAAGAGACGCATACTCATGTTTCTGGAGCCAACTGTTTACACGAGCTGCAGAGGGGGAGGAAAGTCGCGTCCCAATGATAACTGCATCATGCAAGACGAGGAATGGAGAGCTGCGGGAAGAATCCCTGTCAAAGGCTATGTCGAACATGGATTTTTCCCTCTGATGATGGCGAAGGCATTCGTAATAGCCCTCATTCTTGGCGAGGAACACGTCACACCAAAGGTCCTATTTGACTCGTTCATGTTGTTCCTGAGTAGAGTACACCGAGATGTCGTCGAGCAAGCCATAGCAGGGACAATGGACGAAGAGAATACAGAACTGTTCGAAGACATTTTGGATCGATTTGGCCACACATCAGTGCCATCCACCAACATCAAGAGCTCTCTAATCCAAATTGCCCACAAAGAACTGATCCAAAAACCTATGTATGTCATTGATAAAATGACTGAAGTTGCGAGAAATTCTCTCAGGATCGAACTGCCGACCGTCAGTGCTATCAACCGTATGTTCGAAGAGAAGAAACCGACGCCAAGACGCCTGACATCGCGTGAGCTTGGGAGTTGACCAGAGGTCAACTTGCAGAATGGACTGGAGGAATAGGCGTGTTCTAAAATCTCATCGCAAACGTACATGTACGGCGTATATCAGATTTATGGAAGTTTTGCCTGTTAATGTTAGGGTCTAAATTTCCTGCGGGAAATGATCCATGAGTGTTAATTTCCAATCGTGGACAATATTTTAATCGCGAAGTTTACATTGTACATTCGATATTGGTATTGGTACTTTTTGATAATGATATTGGACAGGCGGCCAGCCAGCAAAAACTGGTCTACATTTCAAGGAGAAATGAACCAATGAGTAATTTCCAGTTTTATCATGAAAAGTTAATGTTAGTTTTACATGTGTATTGACCAATCATAGTATTATAATCTCCTATTGAATTGATATGGACCGGTGACCAGTCAACAATTTGGTTACTTTGTCAACATTTCAAGGAGAAATGAACCAATTTAAAAGCAATTTTTATCTGGAAAAGTGGTGTAATGTTATACGGTAGTTTTACATATGACCAATCAATATACAAAGATGAAACCATCCGGGCCAAGTGTGACTTTTGAGTGTCCGAGAACATACTCTGAGTGATGGTCTTTGGCCCAAATGTGTATTGACCAATCATAGTATTATAATCACCTATTGAATTGATATGGACCGGTGACTAGTCAACAATTTGGTTACTTTGTCAACATTTCAAGCAGAAATGAACCAAAGTAATTCCCATATTTTTATCTTGAGAAATGTTGTGATGTTAGTTTTATATGTGCATTGACCAATCATAGTATTATAATCACCTATTGAATTGATATGGACCGGTGACCAGTCAACAATCTGGTTAATTTGTCAACATTTCAAGGAGAAATGAATCAAAGTAATTCCCATATTTTTATCTGGAAAAGTGGTGTAATGTTATACGGTAGTTTTACATATGACCAATCAATATACAAAGATGAAACCATCCGGGCCAAGTGTGACTTTTGAGTGTCCGAGAACATACTCTGAGTGATGGTCTTTGGCCCAAACCACATTCTCCACGCAGAGGTTTTCCACTCGGTCAATCCCTCCTTAAAGTGCTTTTCAGAATGGCCAGTCATTTTTGCTCTCATTTTACCTTGCAATGGAACCTAACCACAAACCACAAATGGACCAGTTACGTGTGCATGATTGCATGATTATCTTGAATCAGAGTAATAGACCTGAACAAGGTCCTATTAGAAGTCGGTCAGCCGTTGATCGGCATGCACACGTAACGTGGTTTGTGGTTAAGTTAGTAAATTAGGAATTTATTTGAAGCAAACAAAAAGTACATAACAAAAGATGAGTTGTCCAGGGCTGAAGCAGGCATTAGTAGCCCTGGATTAACAAAAATAGAATATACAGTAAATAAATGATGATGGAAGACAACAGTACACACGAAAATGAGAGAAAAAAGAAATGGTACAAAACAAAGAGTAAGATAGATAAGACCATGATGACAGGTTGCAGGATTTTACAACTGGACAGGGTACTATTAAACATTATTAAGTAAGGCGACAGTGTCAGAAATAAAAAGACTACCTGCAGTAATGACACCACGGTTAGTTGCTAGTGGAGACTGTTGCATCCCCCAAAGTAAACCCCGCAACCTGTCATCATTGTTTGGGAAGCTATTGTAGGNAAGACACAAAGTTGTCTTTTGGTCACTCTTGTATTTGTCATAGTTACTTTCAAATAGGATGATGTGTGGGGTATTTTCTAAGACACAAAGTTGTCTTTTGGTCACTCTTGTAATTGTCATAGTTACTTTCAAATAGGATGATGTGTGGGGTATTTTCTAAGACACAAAGTTGTCTTTTGTGATCACTTGTAATTGTCATGGATGATTACTTTCAGATAGGACAATGTGCGGGATACACTCTAGGACATAAAAGTTGTCTTTTCGTAATGGTTACTTTCAGATAGGACGATGTGTAGGATACATAAAGTTGTCTTTTGGTAACTTGTAATTATCATGGCTACTTTCAGGTAGGATGATGTGCACAGGTGTGGGGATGCACTCTAGGACATAAAGTTGTGTTTTGGTCACTTGTAATTATTATGGTTACTTCCATTGCTACATGCAGTATTACTGATGTGTGGTGCACACCCCAGGACACAAAGTTGTCTTTTGTGGTCACTTGTAGTTGCTGAGATCATTTTCAGGCAGAATGTACACACAGGGGTACATAGTTGGTCACCAATTTGTCTTTGTTGACTTGTAATTTCCAAAATCATTTTCAGACTAGATTAGTAGATGTCTGCGTTAATGATGGAAATCACTTTGAGTTGTTGACTGAGGTCTTTGGACGTTACTTAAAAAAACTTAGGTATCCAAAATGGATCCGCTAAAAGAAATGTACTCCCCGACCTTTCATATTTTTTAGGAGACGTACATGTAGGCTACACCATTTAACCCACGAGGGACTACATGTACATGTACGATAGGCTATTTACCAGGAGAGTATTGTAAACACATTCTGGTACCATGGAATCATGGCAAATTTGAAAGTGTCCATAATCCCCGACCGGGTGTCCTCTTAGGCCTATTGCCTCCAACCTTGGAGGAATTATACTGACAGTAAAAGTCAGTATAATTCCGCCAAGCTCCAACCTACAACTATGTGGTTCCCTGACGTGCTGTATCATGTGCTGACTGATGATGGTGCAATACAGTATCGGGCCATCAGTCGATACAGCACGTCAGGGAACCGGACTACCCTATAACAAACAACAAACAAAATTTGTATTAAACCAAAACTGTCATGGCTGTTGTTTAATAAATTGTTATACCACATACGTGTACTGTTAGTTGAATGTGCTTCTCCTGCAGCGTACTCCCGGAGCTTACTCTTAGTGAACAGGTAAAGGCAACCCACTCTGTCACTGATAGACGAGACTCTGATAGGATGCGATGTCCACCACCTTCGACCTCGAAGCCTTTACACGATGCGGGTCGAAGGTGATTGCGGCCAGTTCGGTCTACCTTTCCTGCTGATACAACGATTCTATAGTCAAAACTTTCCCCCGGGAAATCCTCGAGGTGTCACTAAGGCTGGGTCTCCATCGGATGGCTCATGCATTCGGGGACTCTCCGCCCGCAGATCCAACAATAAAATACTACGTTTTACTTCGTAAAGTATGGCGTTTGAACCTCTACCTGAGGAGTATCGAGGATCTGCCCTCCATTCAATTTCCAGTAAGTTGGGCCAGAATGCAGTGTGACAAGCTCATCCCTTTACTGGATAATGAATGGAGGGCACTAACCGTCCTCGAGTGCATGTGAGTGCTCATCCAATAGAGACCCAAGCCTTATGCTACGCGTCCGCTTAATAGTGCCTGAAGGTTAGTGTCGATCTACAACATCGCAATGATTGTATTTCTTAGGTATCTGTACAGGAAAACTCCCTCCCCGGGGGTTGTAGGAGCAGTCAAACCAGCTTCCGACATCAGCAAGCATGACAGGTCAAAAACGTCCCCATCGCAAGGAAGACGGCCCTTGGGTGTGCACTCTGTCCAGCACGTATCTACTTGTTGGTTCGTGACAGCGCATATTTCCTCCTGGCCACCGAAGAGATGTGGAAGGTTGTACATCATTACCGGTCTGCCGTTCGGTGCAACTTGGTTACGGCTTGGACGAATTCTGTGACAGTTCCACAAGTGTACCAGTTCATCTAAGTCGCTCTGGAAAAGGAAAGAAAACGTCACACAGGACTAACTGATTGATTGATTGTCAAAGGGGCCTTGGCTCACACAGGACTATAGACTACGTAGGTTCGGTAACTGCCAGGTTAGGCTAAAGATTCGAGGCTCTCCATTTTGGTACATAGATAGGCCTCCAAGGTACACGCCAGAAGTAATTAGAATAGGGAGGTTTCGCAAGCGCCCGGTTAGGCCCTACGACGACGTTTATCTATTGTGTGGGTATACCCAAACAATAGGTAAACGTCGTCGTATGGCTTAACCGGGCGCCTGCGAAACCTCCCTATTATAAATAAAACGACAACTTGAACGGGAATGACACGTGTCGATCAGTCTATAATTGTGTCGAGAGATCTGACTTGCAAACACAATACATGTAGAGTGACACGTCATTGCCGTTCACGTTGTCGTTCGATTTCGAATCCTCTCTATGATAACCATTAGCCTACCAACTGGATTCTGCACAGTTTAGACAAGTCACATTGTCATATAATGTGAAAATAATGGCTGCATGGTGGGGTCTAGACCTATACCTGAATCAACTGCATGAAGCAAAAACGCGTCAAACTAACATCCAAGAAGTTGCCGGAGTATTCGTCATTTTCTTTGAGTTCTTGAAATAGATTTATCCAGAACTGGGTGTTCTGCCTCCGATTCATTGACCACCAACATTCAATTCTCTGATTGTGATTACTTGATCCGAACAAGACGCTTCGTCTACTGTACTCGTCGATGTGGTCAAACCTCATGAACCTCTGCATATCTGCGACATGTCCATTCTCGGTTCCTGGGTCCATTCTTATCCGTTTGGGACAGCCCATTCGACTTCGAACTGATTGCATAAAGTACCCTGCAATCACGGCCGGGTCACTGTTCGTTGAGTATGCTTCAAGCCACACGATGGAACGTGAAAATCCATCAATACAGCCATTAATACAGATGCCATATGGTTTCAGCTTATCATAAGAATCGACGTGCCACATGAAGTTAGGACCTGGGTTGTGATAGAGTCGTCGTCTCAACCTATTACGGCGTCTATATGCTACCCCCTCCGGATCGATAATATGCTGTAGGTAGCGGACTTCNAAAATTATTATGTTTTTAGAAAAATCACCTGGGGACGGGGTTTTGTTACGTTACGTTACGTTACGTTACGTTACGCAAAGTACCAATAGCCACCCGGAAATGTCTTATATAGTTTTTTTTCTGATGGATTTGAGTAGCCCTAGGGGTCAGTTTTAAGATTCCACCAGGTGGACTCCGGTCACCCTTGAGCATTTTGAGAAATCCAAGATGGCGTCCAAGATGGCCATTGTTACATGAAATCAATCATAATTTCCTTCATATTTACCACAGGTAGATAATTCTGGTGTCTAGACATAGGTTTTGGAGGTCAAGGAATCCAATAAGACTATTTTGAATGCCGGCAATATATTACGTAACTGTAAATCCAAGATGGCTGCCGTTACGTGAACTTCATTCATAACTTCTTTCATATTCACCATACAATGATTATTTTGCTGTCTAGACATAGATTTTGGGGTTCAAGGGATCCATTAAGACCATTTCCCATGTCAGAATACACCTCTAACAATCAAAGATGGCGTCCAAGATGGCCGCCATTACATGAAACTGGTCATGACTTCTTTCATATTCACCATACAATGATTATTTTGTTGTCTAGACATAGTTTTTGGTGTTCAAGGGATCCATTAAGACTACTTCCCTTGTCAGAATACACCTCCAACAATCAAAGATGGCGTCCAAGATGGCCGCCATTACATGAAACTGGTCATAACTTCTTTCATATTGAACATAGGTTGATAATTTTGGAGTCTAGACATATGTTCTGGGGGTCAAAGAATCCATTGAAACCAACACAAATAGAAGGTTGTGGGTCATTATTCAGTTCACATGTTGTAACATAGTGTAGTGTAATCAATTCTATTTACCTGTTTCTAACCATTCCCTATAATATGGTCATGAGAATCTTCCTTTCATTGAACACAGTAAGTTCTTTGAACACAGTTAATTCATGGAAACTAATTTGCTTTCTTTCCGGCAGCAGCATGTACCATCACAAAATATTTTGCAGCTGCAAGCACGAGTACCGCATGGGGCGGCACACTTGCACGTCCACATTTGATGAGACGCATGATATACTCGGGAGCGAGTTCTCTATTCTTTGGGAGATATGTTGGCTTGAGCGTTTTTAACTTCGGGTCATTTGTCCAGCCAGAGCATTCTGGATCCATTTCTGGTAGACTGTTTTCTCCCAATAAACGCCACACAATGTCTTGGTGATGTACCCTTTAACAGTCTCCACAAATGCCACATTGGTTGGAGGAAAACTGCAAAGTTTTGGAGGTGATGAGGACGTATTTCCTGTCCTCGATGCCAATACCTTCCATCGTGTTTTCGACATTGAATTGGTTGACCTTTGTCCTTAGCAAGCTAACACATAAATGCAGTGGCTTGTGCTGTAACATACTCTATTGGAGCATCCACAAACCTTGATGTGAGAACCAGCATCGAGAACACGAAAGAGATCGTCATCACCTCCCAAAGTTTGCAGTCTTCCTCCAACCAATGAGGCGTTTGTGGAGAATGTTAAAAGGGCCCATTACCAAGACATTCTGTGGCGTTTATTGGAAGAAAATAATCCACCAGAAATGGATCCAGAATTTTTGGCTGGACAAAGGACGCAAAGCTAAAAATGCTCAAGCCAACATATCTCCCGGATAATACAGGACTCGCTCCCGAGTATATCATGCGTCTCATCAAATGTGGACGTGCAAGTGTGCCACCCCATGCGGTACTCGTGCTTGCAGCTGCACTAGTAATAAACTGAACTGCACAATATTTTGTGCTTGTTGAGGCTGCTGCCAGAAAAAAGCACGTTATGACCAGTTTCATGTAATGGCGGCCATCCTGGAAGCCATCTTTGATCGTTGGAATTGTATTCTGAAAATGGAAATCGTTTTAACGGATCCCTTGAACCCCAAGACCTATGTCTAGACATCAAAATCATCATTGTATGGTGAATAAGAAAGACGTTATGACCAGTTTCATGTAATGGCGGCCATCTTGGACGCCATCTTTGATTGTCAGAGGTGTATTCTGACAAGGGAAATAGTTTTACTGGATCCCCTGAACCCCAAAACCTATGTCTAGACAGCAAAATAATCATTGTATGGTGAATATGAAAGAAGTTATGAATAAAGTTCATGTAACGGCAGCCATCTTGGATTTACAGTTACGTAATATATTACCCACATTGAAAATAGTCTTATTGGATTCCTTGACCTCCAAAACATATGCCTAGATACCAAAATTATCAGCCTGTGGTAAATATGAAGGAAGTTATGACTGATTTCATGTAACGATGGCCATCTTGGACGCCATCTTGGATTTCTCAAAATGCTCAAGGGTGACCGGAGTCCACCCGGTGGAATCTTAAAACTGACCACCAGGGCTACTCAAATCCATCGAAAAAAAACTATATAAGACATTTCCGGGTTCAGTGAAAAAAACCCATTTGGCTGCCGGACTATTATACAGGGTGTTATAATGGGAGAACGGTGTATCAACGACAAAACATCTTTTGCAGGGAGTATCAATAACAAGACACGGAACATGGTGCAGCATTGAATGACCTCTTTCCATGTGTTAATTAAGCTACTGAAAGACCATGATCACTAACATCGACGATTTTGGTATCAAACTAAATCTTATAAATTGTAAGGTTTCAATTGACCTACTTCCATGACCTAGTGACTCATTTTAATAAAGACTAGTTGAGCCAGGGTAGTCATGTTTGCTATCAAAAGTAAAGCTAACGAAGTGTAGGTTTGAACTGCCCCACTTCCATGACCTAGTGACCTACTTAAAGACCAGTTGAGCTGCGGTAGTCACATTTGGTATCAAACTAAAGCTAATAAAGTGTAGGTTTTAACTGACCTATTTCCATGGCCTAGTGATCTATTTAACGACCAGTTGAGCCAAGATAGTCATGTTCGGTATCAAACTAAAGTTAATTAAGTGTGGGTCTGAACTGACCTATGACCTATTTCAAGACCAGGTGTAGGTTGAGCGAACGTAGCCTTGTTTGGTATTAAGGTAAAGCTAATGATGGGTAGGTTTGAACTGATCTACTGACCTACTGCCATGGCCTACTGAGGTACTTAAAGCCATTGGGGTCGAGTAGTCATATTTGGTATCCAACTAAAACTTACGAAGTATAGGTTTGAACTGACCCACCGCAATGATCTAGGTCTCCTCACCACAGTTGGAGACACATAGCAGAGAGATATCTGGCATCAACTCAAGTTAAATACCACTACATTTCTTTGCACTTGATAACTAATTACGTTGTATGTTGTCATCAGTGACCTCTCTCCAGTCTCCCGATATCCAAGGGCGGTCTTCAAATTGACTGACAAGTCAATCTCTAGTTGAACTTGATATCTGAGTAGGAACTCATGTTTTTATCTCTGACACACTTGATAAGTGGCAGCAGCGGTCTAGACATGGACCTTTTGCATGCCTAAATATGGGATTGTGGGCTGGCCTTGGTGCTGTCAGTCAGGTTTGAAAATATTGAAGATGCTTTATAAAAGTCTCTAAAAATCACATGATTGGCTAAGTTTTGTTGCATGTCCTGTCAGTATGTTGTTATGGGTGTATTCATTGTGATGTGTGACAAGCTGCAGGTAAATCACGTGGATCTAGCCAAAGATAAACATGAAAATGTGTTCCCAACCGTTAGAGCTCTGGGGTAACGGGTATCTCTGACGTCACTGGGGGGTCTGACAGCTGATTGGCCTTTTATACCCCAGGTCGGTCTTTAACATAGGCTATTCGTCCTCATTGAGATATGGCGTGCCGGACTCTGCTGAGCAAACGCGACTCAAATCAAAGGCCCTTTGACATGATTCTGTCGAGACCAATTTTATGATCTAATGTTTTATTATAGGCCTAGGATGCGCTTTCAGTGGATGTCCGATGGGAACCCATCAGCAATTCAAAACTTTGCCTTAGCTGTGTAATCATTGCCCATCGTCATTACCCCATGCCAAAGACTAGCTGTAATAAGGCTGAATCGGTTAATGTCGTCCTGGGTACACCTCATTATTACCCAGGGTAATCCTGGGTAATCCTTTTGGTTACCCAGGATCGTCTTGGGTACAAATAAGGTACCTTAACATTACCCAGTTTTAAAATATATGTACGCGCCATTTTCCACCTGCGCCCGAGGTTGTGGTACCTGGGTTATGTAGCAGCCGTGTCGCGTGCAAGCCACTTTCAGTTTCGCATCAACTTTGACACCTGCTTTCAACTTGTATCTACCATTATCGACATCGACCAGATTTTTCTTCAGCTCTCTTCCTTTTGAAAAATGAAAATTCCATCCCTATATAGGATGGAATGGATTGCAAATACGCCTGTAAATCGCAGTCTTTAACGCGAGTTGCCATTCTGACAGCTGCTGACAATCACCATGTCAAAATGCACGTGTACAAATTCGTGGCGGGCTAGAATAAGATAGTACAGTACCTCGAGCGCAGGTGGAAAATGGCGCGGATTTCAAACTGGGTAATGTAAAGGTACCTTATTTATACCCAGGACCGTCCTGGGTAACAAAAAGGATTACCCAGAATACCCAGGGTAATAATGAGGTGNGGACCGTCCTGGGTAACAAAAAGGATTACCCAGAATACCCAGGGTAATAATGAGGTGTACCCAGGACGACATTAACCGATTCAGCTGTAATAAGTGGTCTCCATTTGTTCTGAATTCAGATCCATCACAAGAACGTCGATTTATTGACGGATGAGCAATTGTCAGAATACATACCGGTCCTAGGGGACCGATTGGAAGTCCGCCGAAATTCGAAACGTCAACTTAAAGAAATCCCTTGGACGGACCATGCCTACGGGAAGGCAACATTGTTTACAAAACTCCGGGAAAGAATGTCTCTGAAGCGTAAAGGCGAAGGCTAAGTCACTGACGAAAGCACAAGAAGGGGAAAGGGAAATGTTAAAGCAACCAGATCGATTAAACTAGGGTGGATCCATGAAGGAAAACAAGTGCGGGAGCCGAAGGGAGGGGGAACGAGAGTATTGTACGTCCCAAAAAATTATGACAAAGAGAAATTGATTAAGGAAGCGAAGTGCCTCTTCTTTCCTGGTGGGAAATCGCAACCACGAAACAAAGAGGACACGGTTCGTATTGATGAGGTAAATTTGGATCTCTTGGACTTTCGAGAAACGCCGTTACCGGACACTGCCACTGCCATTGGCGAGGTTTACGATGAACTGAAGGTAGCGATGCTCAGGGTTTACCTGGCCACAAGAATGAAGCGTTCGGATGTTGCAGCCCCTACACCGAAGACTGATGTCGTTTCGGATGATGTGGAAGATGCAGCGGCCACCTTATTGGATAATGTGGAAGATGCAGCCGCCACCGCATTGGATTCTAGTACAAATTCCAATGTGGTGAAGTTTGGTCCTGTCATCCCTGAATACAGTTTTTGGGAGGATAACGACACGGTGCCATTTGTAGGCAATTTTGAGACCGTAATGACATCTACGCCTGCAGCTGATACCATGAATGCCCTGCCCACTACAAGGAATAGGTCGCCTGTTACACCGACAACCAACTTACAGTTTAAACCGAGCATAATCGCCAATTTCCCGGAAACAATTCCGGCAGCGAGCGAGCGCGTATCTTCCGTATCCAATCCAAGGAGACGTTTGAGGCCGGCTGCTACAGCTACAGTGTCATCATCAGAGGGTGTGTCTTCCGAGCCAGCTACCCAGCCCGAGCGCGTATCTTCCGTATCCAATCCACCGAGACGTTTGAGGCCAGCCGCT
>NMRB01001521.1:7929-27457 GCA_002633025.1 Notospermus geniculatus
AAACCATAGTAATCAATGATCATATTTTAAGAGACAATGGTGAAACTTTGAAACGCTATATTCAAATACGGCGTTTTAGTAATGAGCGCCAAGGCGTAGACATTGAAGTTATTGGATTAACACTTCCACATATTAGAGGCAATATCACGAGGCGGTGTTAGACAAAATTTTGTTAAGTTGTAGTAACGCGTTTTTGAGAAATGAAATTTTAAAGTTTTTTATCCACCCGTTTCTTATAGGACTCCGGAATCGCATTTTTTCCCTATGATTTTTAGATTGAGTGAAACGGCCCTAATACCAAAGCTATCAGTGCAAAAATTTTACACGTTAAACAAAACATCTTTAAATGATATGGTGCCAAGTTTCATTGAATTATAACGGACAGTTGTTGAAAAATAAAAGTTTGAAGTTCGGCACGTTTTTTTGGGGCCACCCGATACAACATGTGTGGTCAAGTTAAATACGTACCACGACATCGAACGTGTATCTTGCAGTTGTCAGCCAATACGCTGTGGAAATTACTCCCTCTGCGTCAATCTTGAAGAAATCTTCACCTGAATTGAAAGATTTAAGAGTTACGCTGTCAGAATTTGACAAGATCTTGGCATTGATACCCAGTTCATATCATCTGATTCTCACCAGTCTACCTGGCCTGACGCTCATCTAGCCTGGTTTGAATCGCATTTCCCGCTTCTGAGGCGGTTAGAGCCTCAGCCAATAATCGGTGTGCGAAGGGTAATCGACGTGCCAATGAAAATCAGTGTTACAAATGTAGGCGGGAAGAGAAGAGAAAGTGCCGAACGGCGATTTGTTTCACGAGTTCTGATTGTCTCGGTGGCGGTGTCAAGTAGGGGTCAGATTCATTTATATATTCATGAGTCAACGCAAAAGATAACATGATTGGGACAAGGCTAAAGACGCAGTCGGTGGCCTTGTTTGGACAAGATGGTTCATATAGGCCGTTTAGGTAGTTGTAATCACGCCTAGAATGGTAGTGGAGTAGCAATGGACGACATAATCAACTCTGTTCTTGGAACGTGGGGATTCCGGCGATACTCACCATTTCCGATTGAAAAAGACACTTTCTTGGAATCGTGAAGACGGAGAGTTAACACTTCCGTCCCTGGTATGGTGTCCTCACGGTTTATGGTCACCGAATATTTGTGGACAAGGAATATGATGTTAATGGAGACGAGAATATCAACCTGCACTATAGTTGCCGGGCCGCCATCGAAGTTGAAAGCCTCCAGGTCGATCGAAGTTGCATACTAATTGAAAAAGTGGATGAAGGTCGAATTAGATTATCACAGCAGTTGGTAATATCAGCCCAGATATCAATCACCATCATCCGAAATACCTAAGGAGGGGATATCAAGATGCGGCTTCTACAAAGCGCTATTCACCATCCCACTGCCAACCATATCCTTCGGTTGATAGCAGCAAGTAAACAGATTCAATCCATGGAACACAGAAAACATGGTTAAAATCTTCGCATTATTATACCAGTCTCTCCAGAACATTCCAGGGGAACTCACGGAGCAGCTCATTCAGCGAATCACTGGAACCGTTCAGACCGGTTGCAAATGCCAAGTGCCGACTCAGCCGGGAATCAAACCGTTGACCTCGCGATCTCGAGTCTGACGCCTAACCACTGCGCCATTGCGCTCTCCCAAGACATATAATGACCCGACAGGTCTGATGAACATTTACCCAATCAGATTGGTCCTGACCGCTCAGACATATTTCCACACTGTTTAATCTTTGGGTGATGTTGATGACCCCAAGATCACTATACGGTAGGCCTACACCATCGGCTAGTCGGTAGGTTATGAATCTTTGCTGATGGACATTTAAACCAAGATCCGACCAAACTGGAAGAAGAACTCGAGAGAATTAACGAAACAAGGTAACTGAGTGAATATGGAAAAGCGTTAGGCCTACAGTGGAACCTGTGTTGATGGACACCTCAGCCAGCACCACACGTCTTAAAGGGGCACAGTATTCATTCCCTATGCTGCGATAAACATACCAGCATTAAGAAAGACGTCTATTGACATTGTTTTGAAGTACTGCTTAGTAACTTCACCCCATCTGAGAAACTCTCGTTCCCAGGGTATCCACCCGTATGCATTGTGTTGTAATCATACAATAACATTCTCTAACACTGGGGGGAAGGCAAAACTATGATTCAATCACCGCCGGTGGCGCTGGCTGTCGACAAAAAGTCGCAATACCGTGGCCCTTTAAAGCGAATAGCTCGCGGGGTTTGTTTTGATTATTGAGCGGCCCTCTCATAGCGAATGAATCTAGCCTCCAGGCAAAGCCGTGCTCCAGTCATATGCAAAACGTGTGCAAATCTGCGAACGTGCACCTGGGGACGAAGTTCCATTAAAAACTGGTTAAATGGATTAATGACATTTTCAAATTCAGTCGGTCAAAATGTACATTTTGAACTATTCACAATTATTTCGAAGCGGCAGATTTTGCAGAATACGCCTCCGAAGTTTGGCTGTCTAATGCATTTCCCATTAAACTAAAATCCTTCTTTCGCCTTTTTCTCAAAATGGCGCTTGATATTGAGGACCAACTGCCATGGCGCCCAACAAACCCCGCGAGCCATTTGCTTTAAAGACAGCAGAGTTCAGTCCCAGATGGGTCATGTCCCTTCATTTCGACCTCTGTAATCATGACACTGTGACCTCTAAGGGTTTTACGGGTCTGGACCAAAGGCGGCTTCAGTATCATCCTTCTGCATACAAAATCGAATATACTTCCCGACCTTTATTTTCCAGCATCCCCAGTGGAAGTCCTCGAGCCATCTCTGCTACCTGTTCATATGGGCTGTAACACGGTCTTATAACTTGGCATTCTCTGTCTGTCCCTTTTATAAGGGTCACATTAACAATAGGTAGGCAAGTCATCGGTAGACCTATAATGAACAAATAATGATTCCAAAGGTGACATACTACGAACTGCACATTGAATGTGGTAAAATGCGTCCGTAAGCTTGAAAAAAAACGACGAGAACCTACCAAGCAACGCTACCGCGACAACACTGGTGACACTCAGCGATCGCGGTTGGCCATCCATGTCCCCAGCGGTGAAGTTGATAAAAAGAAGTGGCTTGTCAATCGGAAGATGTCGGATGTCAAGCTCAATATGACCCATTGTGTCGATCGAGAAGTGTCTAGAATCTGAAACGTGAATTCATACCAAACGATAGTTGATAAACCTTGAAAGAAGAGCTAAGTTTTCGGCAGTCAAGTCGACGTTGGACACTCTGTTCTCAATAAAGCGAGATGTATCTCCATCTCATGCATGCCTAGGCCTTCCTTCACAACTGCACACTCCTCCGCCCCTGTGGAAAGTCAACCAGCGTGGAACATGGTCAAAATGTATCAAGTATCAAGAGCTAGGCCTATGACACACCCTATTGTTTGAGTATCGGTTAGCTTTAAAATGTAAGGAATCATCGCTTAACTTGCCGTGGGCTAACCGGGCCGTTGGGAAACTCTCTGGTGATTACTTACCACCACTTCCTTTACGCGTATCCACCAAATCATAGACAATCATAGAGTTATCTAAAGAATAATCCGTGTCGTAGCAGTTGACCCAATTTACCATGATGGAACGGTTAATTACGTCAAACATCGGCGGTGTCACTGTCGCGTAAAAGTCAGGAAGCGATGTAGCTTGGCCAATTTCCCGAGGGTACACCTCAGTGGTGTCAGGGAAATACGTTGTTGGGTTGGTATATTCATCATTCGAATGCTGTCCACTTCCATCTTCTCCGATTCCATTAGTAGTTCGCTTACTATTCCCACCAGCGACTTCAAATTGTCCATGTGAACCCCTACCTTCGGTTTCAGGATATGTGGCAGGAATTCCGTTCGTATAACCCCCAGTCAATGACCTATCACCTTCTTCATGACTTCCACCACTGCCGCTCCCGTGATGTGAAGAAGTTAGACTGCCATTGCTAACAAACGGACCCATATGTCCTTCAGATCCGTTTCTTTCCTCCATTCCACCGGGGAAGGAACGGAAGAAAGTACCATTCCTTTGTTCATAGACGAGTACCAGAGGATTCCTGTACTCCAGGAGACATCTCGGTGCCCTGTTTACGTTTGTTATTTTAACAGTGATGCTGGCTTGAGATTTCAGATTGGAATCTAGACTGTCGGTAGCCTGCAAAGGTGGAAAATACAGTCTGGGTCACTATCAGTGACGTCAACAGCCAATTTTGGAAATGCTCAGAATCTTCTGGGCAGAGATGCAGACTTACTGTCAGATTCATCACAAATGTATCGGATGGATAGCCTCTTATCTGCCTGGTGACGAAGATGCCACCTTGCTTAAGTGAGAAGAACGTGAATCCGTCTGGAACATCTGAAAGGGTTAATTATGATAAAAATCAACATCATTGTGGCCCAAACATGCCAAAATGAACCCGAATAAGGTCCGGTAAATTCCGTGCATTGCTGTCAACAAGAAAGTCACATGTAACTCGGTGCAAGCTATTTTGTGACACCTACCCATGGACAAGATACTGACTTCATACGTCCTGACGATGAGAACGACTGCCCCGACGCCAATGCTGTCATTGATATCCAAGTGTTTCGTGAGGCCCACAAACCTTGGTGAATGTCGAAGCGAACTTTTCCGCACGGTCAGGTTCAATATGAACCGCGTTGGAAGCGCAAAATCTGGGGTCTCACTCACGACCTTCAGTTGATAACGTCCCTGAAGATGTAAGTAAGGCCACGCTTATTTTATTTTTTGGATTACGGATTGTCATTACCATTTAGGTAGGTAGGGAGGGGGAAATAAAAAAAAAAGGCCTTACTCACCAATTTTTATTTGCGGTGGTTTTCACGGACAATCATTGTCAACTCGGCAGGTAGGAGAAATAAAAAAAGGTTTTGCAGCCAGTCAGAACACTGAATCCAAGGTTTTATCTGTTGTAAAGCTGCCGAGTATGCCAGGGTTCAGGGGAAAACGACGACGATCTTTCGCGATTTTGCTTGCTGCTTGGAAAAACAAGGAGCTTTTGAAAAATATCGGAAGTCGGAAAAAAATTTTTCTGGTTTTCCCAAAAAGCACGTCGGCGAATCCGTAATCCAAAAGATATAATAAGGGAGGCCTAAAGACCCGCATGAAAATGATACCTGCACGGCAACATAATTGTGCACAACACGATTATGAAAGTGCACTCCAAGCAGAGATTGTAGCCTAATGAGAATATGAGTACACGTGAACACGGATGTTTGCAGCAGAGGCCTTTTGTTCTTTGAGGAATGGAACCAAGACGCCTTTTGTCTTTTGCAAAAACTCATCCCAATGAGGAACCGGTGGAACTAATCTGTGACCTGGCGCTGACGAACAACTCAGTTAAATCTACGACGTCGGAAATCAGGCCAACTTTATTTGCCATTTAATTTTGAAACTACACCCTATATCTTGCCCTAATATACCTAAAGTAGACCATTGAATTTCGAATTTCACAAGTTTATCATGAAGTATTCAAGCAAATTCAAGCGTGAACATGTTGAATTTCATCGAAGAATTTGACTACATGTATTTCACCGTAAACAACAGACCAAAGAGCAACGTCATTGATTCTGAATGACGAATCGCACATAACGTCGCGAAGGATGCGCGACGTCAACGGCGTTTTTAACGTCGCAGTGCACGCGCTTTTGTGCTAAAAACGGAGTTGTTCCCCGTCGCATCCTTTGGGCACGCCGGTTCCCCATTGCGTTGTGCACGACAATTATAGGGGTCATCGTGCACTTTCTAAAGATAGAAAACAGAATACTGACTGTTTCTTCATCAACCACCACTTACGTCATAGCTCTCTGTATAGGCATCATTCAAACAGAGTTTTTCTTTTTCCATGGTCAAAAAAGGCAGTCTCGTCTCCAGGCGATATTCAAGAGTCAGGCCATAGGGGGTGTCACATGTCCTATTCAACGTAATACAGATGTCAACGTCAGCGTCAAGATGATGGGAAATATTTGACGGGCAGTCCGGTGAAATACCTTAACAAAAGAAAGGGGCGGAGATGTGCAAATGGATTCGCAACATGAAATGGGGAAATGCACAAAGAAAAATGCGACAGTGATGGGCAAATCAAGGAATTTCCGCGAAAGTTGTATACCTGGTGCAGGAAACACCGTCCAGGGGGCGATCGATGTGAATGTCCTCACTCCAGTCAGGAAGCAAGCCACGAGGATGAAAGCTGAAAGAAAGTCGATTACAAGACGATAGAGAGGTTATTACTTGACCTCACCCAATGCCATTCATTCGCTTGTGACTCACAGTCAATGACAATAGTGAGTTTAAGAAACCATACGTTAACGCTAATGCTAACGCTAATTACGTCAAAATGACGTCACCCCCGAAGAAATACAATAGATTCATTCGGTGTGACGTCACAAAGATGTCAATAACGTTAGCGTTAGCGTTAACGCATGGTTTCTTAAACTCACTAGGCCCCTATTACATAGAAGTATACGGTATACGAAAATGCTGGTTGACAAAGGCTTCCCGAGGATTCACGACCGTGAAGCCATTGTTGACCGGCATTTTCGTATACGTATACTTCTATGTAATAGGGGCCTTAAGGGGAAGCCGTTGTACATTTTCACTTTGCTTGGATCAAAGCAATAGACACCCCCAGTTGACTGTTTTTTATGGTCCAATGTGATCACTGTGCCTTACAGAAACAGAAAATGAGCAAAGTCCCAAGAATTACAGCTTAATTACATTACGTAATCAAAAACAAAGAAATTCGCCAAACATGAAAAACAGGTACCGGTACAATTTTCTTAGAGAAGAAGCGTGTAAATGATCGACATATTCAGAGAGTGGCAGCAATATCACAAACCCATACCTCGGGAGGCGAGGATGCCTTGACCCGCACTTCATGTACACCATACACACTCAGTAGGCTACATTCAAGTTCCAGAAGTAAAATCCACAAGTGTCACGGCTGCCCTGTCTCAGAAAATCTGGCAGCATTCATGGAATTCACGTGCGGAGTACTCGAAATCTGTTGAAAATATTGCTATCAAAAGGGGTGGACTAAGTAGAACAAACCTAGAGCTTTATGATACGCACGTTTGTTTTGATCGTCAAAATCTAACATTTCTTGGGAAAGTGTTCCGACTACTAAGTCTTTTGTTTCAGCTTATTAGCTGATTAGTGCGTTCTGAGACGCGTCTCATTCAATTCCTTCTGACTGATCGACCCCGCCGGTGCCTTCATTTTCGTCAGATAACTTGACATGTTTTATTTACAAGGTCTGACCACATTCCAATAACTTCACAACGTCTGCTTGCACTTGACCTAATAAAGGTAGTTTTTGCAAGGTAAACGATATTGACGTCAATAAAGTTAGCATTAGCCTTTATCGTAGGACTTCTTATCCTCTCTAATGTGGAAAAATCGGCCCGTAAATCATGCTAACATGACTGCAAATATTTTCTGCAGTACTTTTCTCCATACCCAAACCGTAAATACGAGAATATTCAAGAGTAGGGAAATGGTCATGTTTTTCATAGGGCTTAAAGATGACGAGAACGAACAAAAAGCCAACATGCGACGAGCAAGAGAATCGCAAACGCCCTGCAAACACCTCAAACGAAGGCTCAGAACATGATAGACCCCACGAGGCCAGGAGGGCGCCACCTTATTTGTCTTCGAGCTGTCGAGGTGTCAACATCCTCTGGTGAGCTCATGCTGAACAGTTTTTTTGAAAGAATTTTTTTTGACCCAACAGGGAATCGAACCCGCGCCTTGTTATCTCTGTTCCACCGTCTTCCCCATTCAGCCACCGAACTTGTTGGAAGAATTCCCATGCTTTCTCTTATTCGTAGTATTATTACGTAAGTCGAAGGCCTACGTCTATGACAAACACAATTGTGGAGCGCGGTGGCACAATGGTTAGAGCGTTGGGCTCGTGACCGGAAGGTTGCGGGTTCAATCCCGGGCTGTGCCACTCTGTATACTCTCAGCTGAAATGTCCATGTGTGCGCTTGATTGTAGCTGCCCTTGGTTTCTACAGAAAGGTTTCTGGATTAGGCTGGGTAATAATGTGAAGTGCCTTGACACTTAAATGTAAAAGGCACTATAAGCCCACGCATTAAGTCATGTCTCTGTCAGCTGGCTCGTTAGCCGAGTGGATGGAGTGGTGGATTACCAATCAGAAGATCGACAGCAGCTGGCTCGTTAGCCGAGTGGATAGAGTGGTGGATTACCAATCAGAAGATCGACGGTTCGAATCCCGTCTAAATGACTACAATATTTCGCGACCTTAGAATTACAGGGTTCTAACTAACATTTTGGTCAAAATTGAGTTTGATGTTGGGTATTGTTGGTATTACAGAGTTCTATCTGATAGCCGAGTTAGAACCTTAAAAACCTACTGGTGTTGTGTCCAAATCAGAATAACAAGGTTCTATGTCAGCACAGCGTACCAGGTTCAGAATAACACAGTTCTATCTGCCACTTTCAACGAATCAGGCCTCGGCTTAGGCAGGAAGGAAGTTATTAAGAGACCAATCATATTTGAGCTTGCATTTCGGTTAGANATCTGAATGCATTACAGCTCTGCCTGCACTTTTTTCAATGTGTGCTGAAAACTAGTGCTTGATTCTTTGAAGTACGTATCAGGCAAGCATTTTGGAGACCTTCGGGAGGCTATGGGACCTCCACCTGCACTCTCATAACACTTTGAAAATATCGTAAAATTCAATACTGTGAGGCTTTAAACAACTGACGTCACAAAGCCGCCCCCTCCGTAAACTCACTGGAATGCCGACCCTTCGTCAGGCCGAGAGTGCACGTTGAATTGTTATCTATTCATTACTGTTAGAGGCCTAGTTGGCTACTGTCAGAAAATGTGACCTGAGCCATTACATAATACCAAAAATTCATAAGCGAGCGAAAAATGTACAACTTTTCTCAGCTCTGTAGAGTGCGTAATATCCATCGAATTTCGTTGAACTCGCCATCAAACGGAAGCTTGAGATCTGCTCTCTCATTTCCAATCCTAAAATCTTGAGCTAAGTCCCAAATTATGTTGACAGATGGCCCTAAAGTAACCAATGTTTCATGGGCCCCAAGCACTCGCGACGAATGGTCCCCACGGGTACACAGTAATTGAAGTTATCGACAGGTAGCGCTTTTCCTTATTTGCATAAAGCCCGCCGCAAATCCACGTGTTTTTTTTACAAACTCCGCCTACTGTGTTCCCATTGGCTGGAATCGTTTCTCGGAAATCAGCTGTAATAAAATCTTGGTAACGGTTTAGAGTGTTGGATATGACTTATAAACTTGCGTATTTAGATTAAACGTTGAAATGACAGCAGTAAAATTACCCAGTGCCGATAGATTGTACTTATTATACATGCGATCACGTGGCTACTTCCGCCGTAGCCACGGTGACCGGGATGATTGACAGCGACAGTGGCAGCGCAGTGATCGCTGTTGTTTACAATTACTAGTGGCGCCGTCTAGCGTTATAGGCTTGCCCGAGACCACCATTCGTCGCGGCGGTGTGGACTGGGACAAAATAGGTGTTGAATCGTCTCATCTACCGAGTAATATTTACTACATGTGTTTGATTCATCAATCTTTTCGGAAAGGGGACATCACGCCCGACAGAATGACACCAAGATTGTCTCAATCGGTTGGAGATTAAGCACATAATTGGATGTAGAAAGTTGGTGTTTTTGATGAATTTTAGTTGTACATTTTTCGCTCGCTTATGAATTTTTGATAATACTGACCACCATATGCCAATATTAAACTGACCATGTAATAATTGATTCAAAAATTTGGCAACATGTTATGCCCTATCAAGCGCAGATAGTTACCCAACAATAACCACGACTGAGGCGGATTGATGGTTGATGTACACTCATGGCCAAAAATAAATGGACAGCAGTTTATCTTGAATATGTCCAAACCAATGGGGTAGAGAAAATTGGTCCCGACGTATACAGTATAGTAGCAAATTTTCCTCGCTATGTAATGATATCAACATCGAAAAATTCCGCTGAACGCCGCATTTGACAGAAGGAATTTTGTAAAGGTATGTTTTTTGCTACTTTTTTATTTGCATGGTTTCATTCAAAATTTTTATATCACTGTGTTCTACTTATCGAGGCCTTTCATAATATATCATAAAATTTCAACTACATGTATTCTGTCTAAAAATATGATTTTGGGGCACTTTTATCAAAATATTTTTGGCCACACGTGCAGCGGGTGAAAAATGGTTAGTTTCTTGACACTTGGTGAGGATACACTGACCCCCCCCCCCCCAAAAAGAAAAGTACCCAAAACAAACCTTTTATCACCATCGTAGTTTCTCTTGATTCACTTTCCCCGGATCGTTCAGGCTCTGCACGTTGTCCAGCACTGAATGTCCCTGATCATTCCGAGTGGAATAACCATAGGCTGGCAATAGGCCTAATCAAAATACCTTGCTAAAGTCCCAGAAAATCGACTCTATCGTGTTGCGGTGTTGATTTTATTCCGTGAAGCCCATTCGAAGGAGAAAATTTCAACTTTCCTGTCAAGACCACTTTGTGTTCGGCCAATGGTTTACACACACACACAACACTTGTCAACACGGCATGTACGGCAACTATTCAAATCGTCAGAGTCGCTGACTCAGTAATTGGTTCTAAATGCAGAAGTGCCATGTATGGGTTTTTGAGTGTACGGATTAACTCTGGCGGATCTGCGATCACAAATGTATTGATGACGTTATATAAGGGGACATAATAGAGAGTTTAAGATCTTGAATGCGAACGACAAACGTGAACGGGAATGACGTCATTGTCGTTCACGTGGAAAATTCGCGTATCGGCTACAGTAAGTCGAAGTTCTATTGGTCTCTTCCAGGGTAGCGGAATACCTCATTATAGTACGCAAAAGGGGTACATAATGCTTTGAAGTGCTTACTACCGTGTGGACTACTATAGAGCAATCATAGGATTGACTTTCCATCGGATTGGACGATGTTTGTTTCATGTCATTTGAAAATGCGACACCCACCAGGGATTCCTGGAAAGCAGTGGCATATTTTGAATTGAATGACATACGTACACTAAACAAAATTAAAGCTGACCTGTCCAAATTTAACTTATTCACAATATAAATAAAAAAAATCACATTGTTTTTGACATTTCTTTTCAAAGTGAACTCTGACGACATTCAAATGACATTCAGGATTTGAAAATTTACATAAAGCATTATACATACATATCCTTGGAAGCTGCTATAACCCTTTAAAGGGTTTTGAGCTTTTACTAAGTACAATTAATAATATCAGTGCACGTAATTGCGCTGGGTGGCATATGGACGTAATCCAAAGAATCAAGTGCTTTGCAGTCTTCCGCAAATCATGAATAAGTCTCTGTAATCCGCAAATCATGAAATAAGTCTCTGTAATCCAACTCCTTATCCTGTCTTCAGTGGATGGATGAAATCAGCTGGAAGTAAAGTAAAGTCCGTAATATAGAAACAGTTCCTATAAGGGAGTGACTATTCGGCGAGCCCGGCTCTCTGTGCAGTCATTTTGTTTCAGCTTGGATAGTGCGCCGGGCTAATTAGCTATGCACTGCGGCGACCAATGAAAATCGAGATTACAAAACAGCAAAATGGCGGATTCGAATGATCGCCGTTCCACTTCGATCAAATATCGGTGAAAAAAGAGCTGGGGCATCCGGCTAATGCCAGTTTTTGGCCTAGTTTTGTTGATTTTAAAAGAAACATGACCAGTTGGAGTTGTTGTTTGACAAGCAAAAAGCTTTTCAAACACAGAAATTGGTCTTAGATGGCAAGCAAACAATGAATAGTCATAACACCGCTCAACATTGGCCAATGAAACCGCTACGCTAGCAGCTGTCTCGGTAGCTCAGAGGCTAGAGCGTTCGGCTAGTAACCGTTGGGTCCCCGGTTCGACTCCCGCCTGGGGCAATTTTTTTTCACCACATTTCCTGTCTCCTGTTTTTTTCTTTTGGCATTTTCTTTTCTCTGAAAATATTCTAAATCCACCGAACAAAAATGTAATCTGCTAAAATGTGGACTTTCGTAATTTAGAAATTATTCGTACATGTAACATCATTTTTACTGCCGCGCGACTAATTCACTTTTTTAACCATGGTGCTAGCCGAGAGGGCCACTCGCCAACACCTCCTCATGAATAATTAATGAGGCCCATCAGCTCGCTGAGCAAGGCTGAATTTGTTCACTGCACATCCATCCGGCTCGCTGTGCAACTGCGCAACACAAATCTGCTCAGAGAGCGGCTCGCCATCCAAGAACATGACGGATCGTTGCACAGAGAGCGGCTCGCCAAATAACACCAGCCTTCTTATAATCACAACATACAAAAATTACTAACTGAATACTACAAATTACTATTAACACTAATTATAATTACAACCGAATAGCAAAACATGACTAAACGTTATTCATCTGCAGATGCTATTATGATTACTAGAATTTTTTATTATAATTATAACTTGGAATAGTACCAACTGCACGACATAACCCCCTAGAATCCAACCACTACCGCTAGTAAGCCGCTCTGTAGTCGTACATGGTTGCCTCTTCCGCCCCAAAACTGTCCAGCCTGCGTTTGAAGCTATCGATGGTAGGGGAATCAACCACATTTGAAGAGAGTCAAGTCCAAGTATTAACCACTCGGTTTGACAGGAATCTACCTCTTAGATTGGTTCTCCTCTGGTTATAGAATCTGATACCTTTAATTTCAAGCTATTGAAGACTCCTGGATCTTTGAAATATTTGTAAACTTCAACCATGTCTCCCCGCTTGCGTCTGTGAGTTAAAGTGGTCAGTTTTAGATTCTTCAGCCTCGACTCGTATGGTATATTCCTATCCTGTGTTATCCATCTAGTGGCCCTCCTTTGAATCTTTTCTAATAGGGAACCCCGATCACGCAGACCACGCGAGAATATACGCGTGGTTTTGAACTGATAGTACACCAATGCCACCTATTATTCATGACGAATCAAGGTGTGATTGGCCGTGCTTGGTGAACCGCATCTCTCGAACAATGGGCATAGGTCAACGCTAGGTGTCTCGTCTGATCTATCAGTAGTCATCACGTGACCAATTGGCGCTCCCCATTGGTCCACCTCATTTAATGTCTGTGGGTGCCATGCCGAGTTTCCATATTCTAGTTTAGATCTTACTTATGCTCTGGTTCATCCTCAATATCATGAAAAGCAATATCGTTGTCTTCGGCCTGCTCCTCTAAAAGACCCATTTTCGTTTGGTGTTGGACCAGCTACCTGAAACGCCGGTGCGGCACATCCTAGAGGGATGTCATTCCAAGCTAGGCTCGTGACTTGAAGGGCAGATGCACAGAGGTGTAGCTAGCTTTTTGGGCCGAAGGGAGGGGGAGGGGCAAAGATGAATTAGTCAGGTGAGCGAAGGCCGCCCCTACGGTGCGTGCACTTGGAGGGGGTCTTCCCCCAGAATAAAAATGAAGATCTACATCCTCTTAGATGCCTTTTCTCCACATCTGATACCACAATAACTTGACTTGAAGAGGGTAAATGACCTTTCAGAGGAAAATTATGTTTTGTCCCTTTTTGCTCTGCCCTCCCCTCGCTCCCGCTATCTGCCGCCTGATGCAAGGGGTATTTTAGGACAGGTGTCATCAACCTTAGGTATTTGCGTGTTTCCAGTCTTCCCAGCGGCGCCTCACGCGGGTTTTATTAAATCAAGGGGTTCCATGCCATTAACACTTGAGAAAATTAGCAAAAAGTACGAAGATTCAACAGATACTCATATTTGCATCTGTAATTACTTCACTGCAGCCGGACGAATTCTGTCCACAAGCTTATACACTAGGCCCACAACCTCTTCCTGTTAAATCTTGGAAGCAATCAATTTCATAAAGGAAAGAAACGGACCATATGCTCAAAAAGAAACTGCAACAGCATGGATCATATAGCCCCAAGGAGGTGATCAATCTGCTTTCAAACAATAGGCTTAAATTCCAACGAACCACACACTTCTACATGTAGAACAATTCCTAGTGCCTCCCATTGTCGGCTTCACATTAAAGCTGAACTGCATGAACAAAACCAGCCATTCATGTTGTAAAAAAATACCACCGCGCCACAGCGCGGTGGTCGACAGAAATGCAAACGCCCGAAACACCCTTCAGAAGTCTGCTGGAAACATGATAGTCTACGGCGAGACAGTGGCGCTGTCGTGAGTATGTCTCCAGAACACCGGAAGCGAACCATCATGAGCAGTGTAAGTACACGTCGACGTATGTCCAAGCATGCAGAGAGTATACAATGTACAATGTACATGTATGTACGCCGTGCGCGCTGTCCACTGATGAGAGACCTGAAAGGAAATGCACATGATCAGAAATACGGGAATATGCCTAGAAATACATATGAAAAAATCCCTACCGGTACCAAATCAATTATAAACCTACCCAGCAATTATCAGGGAGTATGCTATCCACCCACTCCCAACCTATAAAAAAGGCTCGGCCTACAACATGTATGGACGCTGATAATGGAAAGGGGTAAAACGGACTAAACCCGCCCTAAAACGAGATATACAATCTGTAAAAGTACACGAACCCTTTGGAAAAACACTCACCTAAAACACCATCCTGATTCATCCGATGACAATGAACGTAGATACAGATAATTAGGGTACATTCCATCCAGAAATCCTCCTCGCCAGGCTAATGCCGCCATGTTTGTCCACGTAGGCATACTCACGCCCTTCTTCGATCAATACATGACGTAAGACCGGTTCTTTGGTGTTGGTCAATGTTATTCATAATTCCCCAGCCTTTCGATTAGCCAGATTGGCCGTGCGGCTTGAGCGTGGTGCTCAGGAACCGGAGGTTGAGAGTTCGAATACGCTTTACTGCATGTGCAGACGACACTTTTTTTCAACATTTTCAACATTTTTCTTTGTCTAATACAATTTTGCATGTCAAGTGGAATGCACTTGACAGCAATTTGATGGTGCCGTGTGAAATTCCCTGGTGCATTCTCTAAATGTCATCTCGCGTGTGTCCCATCTACTAATAANATATAAATCGTCACGTTTCTCTGTGCGTTCCCGATTGTCAAGTCAGAGCTTTTCCGTCAGACAATAGGGTAACACTCACAGATGGGCAACATTCAAAAACGTTACACCGGTTACACACTTGAAGTTCTCTCTACAAGTGTATAGTTTGCGCATGATATGCCACAGAAATACTGTATAATATGACTTATCCGGCCACCACTGCCAACCTGCGAACCACGGGAATTATTGACTATACACGATCCAGGCCGAGTTATGAAAGGCCTAGTTAGGGTTACACATCACTTGTGAGTTTCTTTTCATCGGCAGACCGCAGTTTTATTCCACAGTAGGGCTGAAAGGGTAAATGTCGTCCTGGGTATATACAAAGATTACCCAGGATCTCAATCTTCACTAAAACAATACCCTGGGTGTACTTTCAGTTGCCGAACATCACCCAGCATCGTAGTATGACACCTGGATTCCAGGTTGTCTCGCCCGTGGTCACATGACCGCCTGAAGAATGTCATGAACAGCTACACTCAACAAGTACTGCGGCGCGAGACCGCGAGATTCCACGGGATTTCTAAATAGGACTCGTTCCTAGGCACAGACTGCGGAAGCTGGGTGATGTACGGCTACCGAAACTACACCCAGGGTATTGTTTTAGTGAAGATTGAGATCCTGGGTAATCTTTGTATATACCCAGGACGACATTTACCCTTTCAGCCACAGTCTAGACCCACTTTGATACACTTCACAACCAAGCTGGGTTGCAATCCACTTTAATACAGAGACTGGCCTGAGTTCTGTTTTGCCACAAATGAAACACAACACGAGACAACAATTATGTTGGTAATGACATCGGCATTTATCAACCTGAAGAGTTCAAGTGGTTGACCTCAATAATAAACACTCAGAGCATCTAGTTGAGAAAACTTGAATACAAACTCGCTAAGACGGTCTGTTCCTCATGTTAATACCTGCAGTGCGCGAGCGTAGCATACGTTGTGCCTGTACATGTTGTCCACAACGTCATGACGACGTGTATGTAGATGTGTAGGCCTACATCCTGATCGATCGTTTGCCAGTTCATCGTCACATACGCAGCATTCGAACACCGGCATCTTCGTCACAACACAAAAAAACAGCTGCTGGCAAACCAATTAAATTTTGTGGTGTGGTCATGAATTCACTTTCAGTGAATTCTCAGTTCTAGTGCATTCTTCTTATTTCTTGAAGTAGTTGACCATACAACTGGTCGGCTATTATCAGGAATAAATGTAACGTGTCTAAAACTACATGGTGCGTTTCGATGCTGAAGATTGGCTCATGGGAGCAGTTGAATTTTTGACTTTTAGTCCTGAGGGTTGCACATTTAGTGATTGGCCTGACTTGAATATTCACTGCCACAACAAAATAGTTCCTTCCGCACTCTTATTAAAGCTGAACTGCATGAACAAAACCAGCCATTCATGTTGTAAAAAAATACCACCGCGCCACAGCGCGGTGGTCGACAGAAATGCAAACGCCCGAAACACCCTTCAGAAGTCTGCTGGAAACATGATAGTCTACGGCGAGACAGTGGCGCTGTCGTCAGTATGTCTCCAGAACACCGGAAGTGAACCATCATGAGCAGTGTAAGTACACGTTGACGTATGTCCAAGCATGCAGAGAGTATACAATGTACAATGTTCATGTATGTACGCCGTGCGCGCTGTCCACTGATGAGAGACCTGAAAGGAAATGCACATGATCAGAAATACGGGAATAGGCCTAGAAATACGTATGAAAAAATCCCTACCGGTACCAAATCAATTATAAACCTACCCAGCAATTATCAGGGAGTATGCTATCCACCCACTCCCAACCTATAAAAAACCCCAAAACCTATGTCTAGTGACCAAAATAATCATTGTATGGTGAATATGAAAGAAGTTATGAATAAAGTTCACGTAACGGCAGCCATCTTGGATTTACAGTTACGTAATATATTACCGACATTGAAAATAGTCTTATTGGATTCCTTGGCCTCCAAAACCTATACCTAGACACCAAAATTATCAGCCTTTGGTAAATATGATGGAAGTTATGACTGATTTCATGTAACGATGGCCATCTTGGACGCCATCTTGGATTTATCAAAATGCTCAAGGGTGACTGGGGTCCACCCGGTGGAATCTTAAAACTGACCCCCAGGGCTACTCAAATCCATCGAAAAAAAAACTATATAAGACATTTCCGGGTTCAGTGAAAAAAACCCATTTGGCTGCCGGACTAATTAGGGTACATTCCATCCAGAAATCCTCCTCGCCAGGCTAATGCCGCCATGTTTGTCCACGTACATGTAGGCATACTCACGCCCTTCTTCGATCAATACATGACGTAAGACCGGTTCTTTGGTGTTGGTCAATGTTATTCATAATTCCCCAGCCTTTCGATTAGCCAGATTGGCCGTGCGGCTTGAGCGTGGTGCTCAGGAACCGGAGGTTGAGAGTTCGAATACCCCTCGCAAAATTTTTATAAGACAACATTCTATTTTTTTAGACAACAGTCTATTTTTTTACCCAAAATACAGGCTTGCCTGATGTGTTCCACTGTTTATCGTGAGGCATCTGTTAAAGTCTGGCAACATCTATCTTTGACCTAATGGAATGCGGAAGTCATGTAATGTAGCAGAGCTTTGCGGTTTTTAATCATGCCTGTCGATACCTGGTGCATTCTCTAAATGTCATCTCGCGTGTGTCCCATCTACTAATAATATTATGCCTGTTGCCACACTGATTAGGCGATTACACGCATTGGTACTGAAAGGGGCCCCAGGCGGGGCATGGGGAGGTTTGGTAGAGTGTAGGCCTATACCCCCAACATAGGCCTAATCCTAGTTATGGTGCTGAAATATGGCATTTCTCTAGCATCCAGGATCTAATTATAAGAAATGTAATTGAAGACTCATCATTCAAACTTATGTGTTGTATTTTATTCAGCAGGAGAATAATTCTACTAATGCATGGGCTAGGGGGGTTCCCGTGTGCATAAGATGTACCCTAAGTTACTCTACTGTTTCTGAGAGGGGAGTATCCATATTACAGTAGAACTCGCGTAACTCGACGTCGTATAACCCGTCACTGTGCACAAGTCGGCACCTGCCAGAAAGTCCCGATTAACTACAACGTTAATTCCATTTAAAAATATGCACACAAGTCGTCATTCAGAAGTCGTCATTTAACACAAGTCGTCACTAATCTGACAGTCCCGTGTAATAGAAAAGTCATGTAAAAGTACACCTGTAACTCGTCACCGCCAGAAAATGATTTGACGGATGTTGCATCAGCGATTCAATGAATCTCGCTCAGCTGCACCTCATTCACCAATTGGCGAAACGCGCCACACAGGTTTCCTTGAACCCTCCCGACTTGAGTCCGGTCCAGTTTTGATGCACTTATTGAGTTAGGGAAACAATTCCTTCCTCACACTGAACTATCAAAGTTTCCCCAACATGGCCTGATGTGAAATACATCGAGATAACGTCGTCTGTCAAGGGATACCATGTCATGGTATCCCTTGNATGCCCCCCCCCCCCACATGTGAGATGCCCCAATAGATAAAATGGAATGAGGCTCAGCCAGACACTGTAACGGAAACTTCTGCCACCATCGGATGCCCCACTAACAAAAGAAGTGTGCATCTGGTGTTACACCTGTGTAGTTGAGGTCGTAAAAAAGCAAAAATGACAGATAGCAAAAATGAGAAATGAGTAGGCCTATAATATTGCCAAAATAACCGCCCACCTTGCATTTTCTAACAACTTACATAACACTGCATCTGTTGGTCACTCACACAGTTGTTTCCAGTGCAAAGGAGTTGCTGCAACTGTGATTGAAGGGACTGGCGTGAGTTTACAGTGATCGTTCACCAATTTGACGAAAATTATGAATAAACCCTCTGACCATATTTGCAGGATTCTGCGCTAGCAAGGCAACGACGGTGTTCATGATCGACCAGGAGGGGCCTACCCGCAGAGATTATCGACCTTGAGATAGGCGACAACAGACAGACCAATCGTCATTCCCCCAAATTGGAGCGACTGCTGATGGCGGAAGGTTTAGGGAATATAGAGGAAAATGGTTTATCATTGTCGCATGTAACGACAGATGCTAGCAAGACGATTATTTCTCTCATGGGTAAGTTTTACACGCACTTTCCATGAACAAAATGTGGAATATTTTTGACTGTTTAGCCTACACTGTAAACTCACAAGGTGAGTAGGTTCATAACCACTCATAAGATCTCTATCACATGTGTTTAGGCCTATCATTTGGCACACCTGGGGTTGTTTATTTACCCTATCCTCCACCCGTTCTAGAACACAACCTAGGCAGCTGCATGTCTCTAATGATGTTGGACCAGTTTTGGTCATACAGGGCTATCGTCAAGT
>NMRB01001521.1:50390-70978 GCA_002633025.1 Notospermus geniculatus
CTAAGGGTAGAACTTATTTCCATTGCCGTAGGTGTTGAAGGAGCCGAGTTATGCCATCAGATAAAAGCGTGACAGACAAAATATCAAGTCCGATATGTTGATTACATCATGATGGAGGCATCTGAGATTGAAAATTATTGGCTCATTGGATTGCCCAGGTTGACAAACCTAGGGGTAGGATTTGTTTCCAAGGCTGTAGCTGTTCAAGGAGATGAGATATGAAGGTGTGAGAGATACGTCAGTAGAAGTTGCATAGAGTGGACAGTCACTCGGGCACATTCCAGATTTTCGAAACCCGTTCTGTATCGTCGACACTTTGAATACCAATCCGGCATCCTGTGCGTGGGTAGCACGTCGCTGTCTTCGCGTTTTCGTGAAAGTGTGTTCTCCATTATTTCATGGATATATCCAGCGGCTGCAGGAGTTTCGTCAGTCCCCAGGGATAATCGCAATCGCGCTGTTTATCTTCTCGAGATGAGTCTTCACCGATTCAGATTTGTGTGCGGTCACAGAATCCAACACCACCATTGACGGGGAGGTATGAAATATCCTCCAGGCCGTTTGACGTAGGCCTACGCCGAATCCAACCAGTCGTTCATCACTCCCTCGTCCATCCAACCTTTGGGATTGGCGCGAACCACCAGGCCAGCTGGGAACTTTTCCTTCGGTATTGTCTTTCTCTTGAAGATGAGCATTGGCGGAAGTTTCTTACCTGATGCCGCACAGGACAGCACCACAGTAAAACTCAATTTCTCGTGGCCCGTCATCTTAATCGGTATCGTTTTCTCCCCGACCTTCTCTACCGTTCTAGTCATTGGGATGTCGAACGTCAGAGGAACTTCATCCATATTGACAATATCATCCAGCCGTAGTTTCAGGGTTGTAATCTTGTCCTTCGTGTACAACTGGAACGCATCTATCTTCTCCTGCCAGTCGTCTGGTAGTCTCGGGCGCCCAGACCCTGTATAATGCACAGCATATACGAGGGTCTGGAACAGAGCGACGATTCTGTTGTGACGGTGATTTTATTTCAACACCCGTCGCTGATTGGCTAAATCTGGGACAGACCTAGTCATTCATTCTCATCAGCCGATTCCTCCCATTTGAAAATCACAATCCGGCTGCTGATTGGGCAAGAGAAGTGATCATGTGATCTCATCATGGCGACGACCATAAAATGTCAGTTGGGATTTCTCGACAACGTCTTCCACACGGATACACAATTCCTGTTCGTTTTTCAGCCTGAAATTCAACTCCAGTAAGTTGTACGCTGTTTCAGATCACTTCAGCAATCGATGCATTGCCAGATTCAGACATTTTGGAAGGTTGCGAGGTGAAATATAATCCATTAATGGAAGCAACCATCTTATGTCACGTGACCTTCTACAGCATTACCCACAATGCACTTTATTACAGTGGAAATGTCGGTCTGGCCCAGACGTTCATATCACGTAGTTTGCGGAGTGTATTTGAACGGCTGGGTGCCCGAGACTAGTCGTCTGGGAGCTTCTGGCAAACCGTGGTGCGCGTACGAATTGAGAGCTCCTTCCGTCGCATGAAACGAAAGCACCATGATGGCCCAGCTAAAAATTCTTCGATGCCCATTTCCTTTTCAAACGTCTTCGCCTTCAACCTGATTGATATCGTCGATATGCCCCTTCCTGCAGCCCTCTGTTCATTAACCCTTTCTTCAACTTTGCTTTCAAGATTAGGCCACCTTGCTTTTTTCCATCGAAAAGCTTTCCGAGTCTTCTTACTCTGTTTCAGCTTATCTTCTTGCTTCTTCCAAGCCCGCACCAATGACTCATCTATCGGCTATCCCACGCCCTGTTCCATGACTGTCAGTGCAGCTGCAGGGCTGTGCGTTGCCGAATCGTTCCACCGCACCACATCAAAATCAAAATTTTGAGAAAGAACTCTACTCCTAAAATAAATGCTGATCTTTCCACTTTCTCTGTGCGGTGGGGTGATCGGCTATCCCGCACCCTGTATGACTGTCAGTGCAGCTGCATGGCTGTGGGTTGCCGAATCGTCCCGCCACATCGCATTAAAACTTTGTGAAACAACGGATATTGCGGTGCTGGAGGGCGCTCCCGTCTGGCTACATGGAAGTACAGGCCAGGCCTGTTACAACCAATAATGTCACAATTGACCAATAATGTCACAACCGATGATAATGTCACAATTGTGACATTATGAACACCTCATCCAACCAATAATGTCACAATTTGCTAATAATGTCACAAATTTTCCTTACCGATAATGTCGCAACATTTTGACCAATAATGTCACAACTTTTCCTTACCGATAATGTCACAACATTTTGACCAATAATGTCACAACCCCAGTAACTAGCACAGATCATGTCAGGGTAATGTGATGGTGATTTTTTTCGCCCCTCCCTCATGGAACTTTGCTGCCGTCTTTTGGCAATAGGTGCGGCTTGTTACAATTCATAACGTTACACCGACGCATAATGTTACACTAACGCATAACGTTACTGGTGTAACATCATACGCTGACTCATCTAACTCATAATGTTACAATCGACGCATAATGTTACACTTTTTCTAACGCATAACGTTACACTTTTTGACGCATAATGGTATACCTGATCCTAACGCATAACGTTACACCGACCTAACGCATAATGTTACGCCACTGTTAAGTTGACCTTGACCCGGTGACCTTTGATATTAACCCCTTTCTACCCACCGGGTCTGATTAGAATGATATCTATCTCGATTCACCAAGTGATATTAACCCCTTCCACCTAATGGCCAAACCTTAGGGGCATAGTGATATACGTAGGTCAGATATTGCACCATATCAGTTTTAGGTGTACTCCAACCACCAGGTGGCCACTTTGGATTTCGCATTCTGCTCCATAAGCTGAGATCTTCGTCAATAACTTCATATTTTAGAGGCATAGTGACATGGCTGGGAGGGTGCATCTGTGGGTTTTACATGTAGTTGCACTCCAAATTCATGGCCGCTAGGTGCATAAAGTGATATGGGTCANTTTTGTGAACCGATTGTACAAATGTAAATATCACTACTGTGCATATGAAATGGGGATGCTGTATAAACTGGAATAATAGTGGTAAATAGTGGTATAAGAAACTTGTAGTGCATACAACTATAAATACTCAAGCACAAACAATATTTTGCTAATATGGCTAATATTTGTAAATATTGTAAATATTATGTATATTGTATATTGTATATTGTAAATATTGTAAAATAATCTGTAAAAAGAGGGGTAATAGAAATAGGCTTGCTTATCACTAGGGAGGGGTACACAAGCAGATGATTAGTCAACGGTGCTTTGTCTCCCCGTCCTCCCGGGAGACCTAACCAGTTCAGATGAATGTCTGAACTTGACATGATGCTTGTAAAAAAAGAGTCCTCAAGTTTTGTATGTATTTGTATTCATGAATGAATAATGCAGGTACGTACATAACACGCCATATGAAGGATGCTATGGATGGGCTAAAATGTTTTCAAAATCTGAAAAATAGGACGACTTTAGCCGATCCCATGTAACGTTACGCTGGTGCTATTGAGCCAGCAAACAATGCCGGTGAGATGGCCCCTGGAATACCTTGAGGACCGGGAACCAGTCTGCAGGTCTAGCCTTGAGTGTCCGCCTCGTTTTCAAATCAACCTAAAATGGCCGACGATGTGTGTTTATATTTCGATCGAAGCGGCCCATCATGCATGTTTCTGAATAAAGAGCTAGTATGGATTAAACTTTTCATGTGGCAATTATCAACATACTGCATAATACGTAGGGAGACTTTATTGCGTATGATAAGTTTACGTCAGCGAAATCTTAGCAAGTGTGTGACTGTGGGGTCAACATGGTCGAGGCATAACATCGCCTTCGCCGAACCAGAGCAAAACAGGGCGGCGAATTTAGGCTCGCGTTTTAGCGTCAGCAGGCCAGAATCGAATTTCGAAATTCGGCAATTTTATTTTTTTCAAAATCCACATATGAACCGCACCGTCGTATCACCCGCACCCCCGATTTTTGGCCCTCTCCTGGACTGAGCAAAAAGCCGTGGGTCGTATGCCGGAAAATACGGTACGTCAAACCCTCTTTATGATAAATAAAAAGGCAATTTCCAGAGTGTTTGCGAATTTTCGACCCCAACCGGGGTCTTCTTCAGGCTGGAACTTTACAATCCGAAANTTGGATCCGCCACTGCAGGTAATGCAGTAGGCCTACGGCGTGTGATAGCCAGACATTACACCTCCTGTTTATCACTCAGGGTTTCTTTATTTCAGATTTTAATACCGTAAATTTGTAATGTTGCGACCCACCTCATCCGGTAGCTCGACTTGAAAGTGCCAGCCTGAAGAAGACCCCAATTGGGGTCGAAAATTTGCGAAACTTCTGGACCCAAGCCTTCAACAATTAACATGACAACCCGGTGTAATGTTTTTCACTGCCTCCCGTTTGTCAATGCCCCCCAACAAAAGACTGACGGAATAAGCCGCGACCCGACGAGGACTCAGTCTCAGAGCCGGATCCAGGATTTCGAAATAAAGGGGGCACAACCCTGAGGGCGAAGCCCGCAGCTGGCGTGCACACACGAAGGGGGGTCCGGGGGGCCCACCCCCGGAAAAATTTGAAAAATCAAAGCTCTGAGATGCGATTTCCCAACATCTCAGACATGAACTACTAGAAAATACTGGACAATTCTTCCAGAAAGTGCTGCAGTAAAAAATCATTGCCCCTTACAAAATAGGAGGGGCACATGCCCCATGTGCCCCCCTCTAAATCCGGGCCTGATGCGATAAACATGTCTTTCTGTATTTGAGTGTCCGCCACACAATAAAGCGGGCAGTGTCATGTGGGAGACATTCTCATATACATTACACTTGTATGACAAAGCCATGCTAAATAATTTCCACAACGTACAGTAGCGCCGCGGGAGTGGCGCGGCAAAAATATACACCAGTCTGCTTGCTTGTGATGACGTCATTGATATTCACTACTTCGTATCCCTGTTTATCAAGGATAGACGAAGTTGCGATGTTGTGCCATGTGCCGGGTTTCTTGCATGCTTCATGTTCTTGCATGTAGGCCTACATGATGTATTGTCTTCTTGCGGGCTAGTCTCGCGCAACCAGCCCCTCGGTCATACTCCGAGGTCGTTAGACCGAGGGTCTGGCACGGAACGCAATTCTCATTGATCGACCTCATTTCGATGATTTGAAATGAGGTCAGCTTCGCTGATTGGCTAGTTTCAAAATTTGGTGACGTAGGCTGCAGGGGAGCAGTCAGGAACTTTTGCCGCATTGGGAGGTGATCTCCCAATCGAAAAAACTCCCAGTCGGGAGGTAATAACCGAATCGAGTTTTCGTACACCTCCCAATTGGGATTTCAATCTTGTCTTCGCTTCCCAATTTTCGTCAAATATTGGGGAAAATCAATGTCACATCGGCCAGAAAATTTACTTCAGTCAGAAATTTTTTTCACACAAACCTTGATCTTTCTTTCACGTTTTCCACTGGTTACGAACGTGCGCAAATGCGTGATGTGTTGCGCAAATCGGTTTTTAGATTTTGAACTGCCTGATCGAGACATTCCTCCTGTTCAAGCACCAACATGATATGATATTAATATCCCGTTTCGGATGCAACCTCCCAGTCGGGAGACGCAAAATCCCAATCGGGAGGTGATCTCCCGATGCGGCAAAAGTTCCTGACTGGGGAGTAATGGCGGTGCCCAGAGAACTTGAAGCGTGAAAATTAGTGAGGTGAATCGCCTCAATTTGTGTTGTCAAGTCAATTTATAGTGTCTTTCATTGGAATTTCAGGCAAGTATATTTATATTTTTTCGATTGGGGAGGGAATTATGCTATAAAAAGTACAGTAGGCCTAACAGCAAGGGGTACAAATACTGCAGTTTTNGTAATGGTTCGCATGTTACCAAGGCTTGGACATGATGAAATTGGAAGGCTGTTCAAAATTCCCGCGTAAATCAAGCCGATCGAAGTGGACATTTCTAAGTGAAACGAAGCCTGAAAAGTCTATTTATCGCATTAAAAACTTAATTTAAAGCCTGCTAACCTTAGTATTCCTCGTTTGAAAATAAAAATATCATAATTCAGAGGCTTAAAACGGTGAAATCTTGCCAAAAATACCATCAAAATCAGGAATTATCCAACTATTTTTCAAAACAAGAAGTATGCAAGCGAAAGTGTGTACTGCGCATGCGTAAAGAGCACTTACGTTTGCTATACGTGTTTGGGATGTGTACTTCATGCATGTACACAAAAATTCTTACTATGGCGCTAGTGGCGCCTCTAGAGACAATTTCCGAACCTAACCCTGGCCTGTCTGTGTGCCTAGACTGGGCTGTGAAGTGTAGGCCTAGCCCTAACAGAAGTCAGAAGAATGGTGAAGGAACAATTCCGTGAGGCCGATGTGGCCAAGAAAATGTGAGTAAACTTTCCTTAGGCTATCCTAGACGTAGCAGACCTAGGAGGCCCTAGGCCTACCCCTACCTCAGTTCGGGAAAAACCGTTTAAACGAAACGTTCCCGAAATATGGAACATCCGGGTTGCGAAATCTGAATTGCGGAACGTTTACCCTTCCCGAAATACGGAACGTTTCCGAATTAAGATTCGTTTATGTTTCGTTTATCCGGAACATGGTACTTCTGCATCTCCGATAAATCGAAGGCCGATCTGCTCTCCACTGCGTTACAGCGCACATCGCGTGGACCGGTCACTTTCTCGAAGGGTGATGTGCGAAGTAACGCAGTGGAGAGCAGATCGGCCTTCGATCATCGAAGATGGTACTTCTGCTGACAATCTGGGCACAAAATATTTGGATTGGACGTTGCCTTTCATCATTAATAGGTGGCAGCACTATTTTTATCAATATTTGCCATGTCTTTTCAAAATAGCTCGGGTATTTATCCATCAATTACACTTTAAATAATGCGTACTTTCCGACAAGCTTCATAAGGATGATGATATGATTATTATACCAATAATGAAGATTATTTTCAGGCTTTTACATAATTACAGCTGAGACACTGAGGAGAACTCAAATACCCATTTTTGTTCAGAATATTAAGAGGCCTACGTTGGGGAATTCAGAAACGTTGTGTATTTCAGGAACGCAAAAACGCGGATGTTCCGTTTTTTGTGAACGTTCCGTTTAAACGGGTTTTCCCGAACTGACCTACATGTAGGTCCTAGGCGTAGGGTCAGGCCCGAACCATGCTAACGACTCTTCATTCCACTTTTGAATGGCGTGAGGTTGAGGCCTAGCCTGGGCCCTATGAATGATATCTCCGCATCGGCTGGGTCAAATTTGAAGAAATATACATGTACATCGATTGACTTGTCTTTCTTGTTGGTATTTAATAAGTGTCACAGTGTCAGTAGTTACATGTAAGTCATTGAAATTGATAGAAATGTCATTTTTGCTGATCAGGGCCCGGTTGCACGAAACTCACGACAGCGCTATCTTGGTGTTAGCGCTAACTTGATGTTAAATGACGTAAAAGAACAATGGATTTTGACGTCATCTAACATGAAGATAGCGCTAACACCAAGATAGCGCGGTCGTGAGTTTCGTGCAACCGGGCCCAGATCGGCTGACTTCATCATTCGAATGACATCATCGCGAGCCCCACACGGGGAAAGTCAGATTGGTCTATCAGGGTTTCCCCCATAAAAAAGTCATAAAATATGAAAGTCTGAAAATAAGGCACAGAAAAGTCCTGAAATTTTGGAAATGGTGTAAAAGTCATTAAAAAGTCATAAAATATTCTCAGATACCTGGAAATGGTGTGAAACTAAAAGCAGGGTTCTCATTTGGAAAATTGCCTTAGCACACAAAAAATGCTTCTGTCACTGAACTTAGCATATTTTGTGAGCTTCTCTCAATACTAATAGCATAAAAATGTGCTTTGACGCTTGAACTTAGCACACAAAACGTGCTTATCCCACGTTAACTAAGGCGTATTTCTACATGTAGCTTCCCTAAATGTACACAGATGTGCTCCATAAACATGGGGTGAGCTCTTACGATTGTCATGTCACTGGTGAAGTTTGTAGTAAACACCACTGAGTTAATGCATTGAGCATAAGCTTCTGCCATCTTCAAACATCAAGGGTTAATTCGTCCTACGTAGCCTATCACACAAAGGCGAAGTGACTCTGGGCCTTTGAAAATATTATAGGCCTGTTTCATCCAGCTCTCCACAAGTCAGAGCAGTGTAGCAGACGACATTCTCATCAAAACTCCGTCAGACATCAAAAGGATGCCGCGTGCCACCTGTGTTTATGCCTAACTGGTGATTTCGGCCCACGGTGATTTCGGCCCAGTGATTTAGGCCCCAGTTCATTTGGTGCTAAATTACCATGCATGCCTGCCTATAAAGTCCCAATGATTTTGGCATGTCAAATAGTTTTGCTGGTTACCATGGTTACTATGTTATAGACTACGTCGTAGAATTAGAATTAAAATTTATTTATTTATAAGACAAACATCAGGGCTTTCATTAACTTTTTCCCTACCTGGGTCATGACTTCCACAATTTTTTTATGGAAGTCAATTTGGGAAGATGGTGGGGTCTTTAGACTTCCAGCAATTCTTTCTTGGGGTCATGACTTCTTGTTATATTTTACTGGGGTCAAATCTTCCCTTCGTATGCTGCTGCCGATACTGCATGCGAGCCTGGAGTGTGTGGTTTCCGTGGCTGACGGGAGTCCCCAGTTCTATTTTCAGCTGCGATAGTAAGGATTGGGTGTGTTGAAGAAAATTTGGCGGGCACGCGACTTCCGATATCTTGATATCTGCGTCAGCCGGGGTCTGGGTATTAGATGGGACTTCCACACTTTCACTGTCAGCGTATTGTCGAATTTACCTGCGTTTTTGAGACTTCAGATTTATTTATATCTGCGTCATTCCTTTAGTTTACATGCGTAATAGACGCCATACGCAGGCTTAATGAAAGCCCTGAACATTGGTTTTTAGTTTGATAGATATTTAACGATATGAACATGATCATGGAAGATGTACATTTTTGCCATGAGCGATGCGTAACGTGTCTGAATAAAAAGATAAGCTATAGGCCTAGGGCCTACATTTTTACGATGAGACAATCAAAATTGTTTATTTTTTTCAAAGGTTTGGGCATAAGTAGGCCCCCTATTTATGCCTGATGGTGAATTATGGTCGGGCCTAAATCACCGGGCCGAAATCACCGTGGGCCGAAATCACATGAAATCTGTTTATGACCCGTCAATCATTCAACTGCACGAACTGACCAGTGACTGCATTTTGAGGCGCGCGATCGCGCTGGCGCACCATCGCGCACGTAAAATAAATCGACGTGAATGAAAACACGCGCGCCTGATACTTGAAATGCATTTAAAAATCGCGCGCCTGAGATCTGGCATGTCTGGATGACGTAGCCCATTAAAATCCCCAGGTGAACACAATACTCGATACACGAGTCGACCATTGGAAGAACGCTCTCGGTGATTGGTCAGAATCGGACATTTTGCCAATGCAGGGTGATGTGATCCAATCAGGTTCAAGCTGACATATATCTCCCCCTCTCACTTCCTGAAAGAACAATGGCCGGCTTCAATCACCCCGGCCCTAGGAAGTGGAATTTAGTTCAGCTCAGCACATTTGACAAGTGGAATGTGGCTGCGAGCATGAAGCCAAAGATAGAAACAATCAACAAGAAGCAGATGGTCACCGATCATAACGGGGACAAAACGCATGTGGGAAGCCGTTCCTTGTCATGCATAATTTATGTCAGTAGCACGTGTATGATTGATGACGATTGCATATTGCGTTGAACCTACTGGCTCTTTGGGACTGTTTTTTTGTGGAATTTGTAACCGAGATGACTATTGATGCAATTCTAGTTTAAAACTACATCTTTTGATGCACAATTATCTCGTATGTCGGAATAAATCACCAGTTTTCGTCGCTCTTTGCGATGACCCAACACTGGTGAATGAATACTATGTCATCGCCACAACCACGGCAACAGCCAATGGGCGAGCAGTTGCTATCACGTGTGTAACCAAATAAGGTCACTTAGTGCTACGATGTTTTGTAAACACTGACGAGTCGAGTCATGCTCAAGTTAGTATTAGGCCTCCTGCCTCCTGCTAGCTATAGGCTGGCTTGGATGAATCTTGCTGCAGGGCAGTTCGGCCCACAGCCTAAATAATGTCCGGATGAATCTGACTCATGGAGATGGCTAAATTCACTGAAAAAAGGCCTCACCAAGGATGTCTTGCTTGTGCTATTCAGGCACAGGAAAAAACAGCTCACCTAGCTTTTGGAGGTGAGCTATAAACCACTCACCTGGATTTTGCAAAAGGCAGTCACTGACTGACTGCATCGGCCGTTGGCACTGACGACCGTCTGACTCATGGAACTTGCTGAATGTTTGATAAGACACCTGTAGGTCAACATACAATGAATCACTAGCAAGTTGAGGTGAGATGGAGCTCAGCCTGGGAAGTGTGCTGAATGAGAAATGCGCAATAGAACTGCGTAGTTCACCGCTCTGAAGCATGCATGATCAGGCGTAATTCAGCTGTTCAGTGCAATGATTTTGGGTTGCGCTCGGCTTAGCAAAAGGAAGCAGGCGCACAGAAGTGCTTCTGCTCTGATTAAAAGGCGCAGAAATGACGTTTTTGATAATTAAATAAGCATAATTTTTGTGCTTGGGGAAGGCAGACATGGCGTGAAATCGGCATCTATGGCGTACATTGTATATACACTAAAAAATAGCGCGAGTGAGAACTCTGTAAAAGCACTCATATTTTCTAAAATTTTCCCGGGGAGGCCCCCGGACCCCCCATTGATATTTTCGCTCGCGTTTTGGTCCTCGCTGCTGGGGACTACAGCAACAGCCCCCCCACGTCGCGCTCCTGCGGCTCAGCTCGACAATGACACCTCCAGAATTTAGCAAACAAAGCTGAGAATTCAGCAATTTTTCGATTTATTGTGAACAACTGGTCATAAAGTAAAGCTGGAACGTCATTAAAAAGTCATACTTTTTTCCCCTGACTCAGGGGGAAGAACCCTGTCTATGTATGTATTTGTTTGGGGGGAAGAAGCCTCTCGGACCGTTCTCATCTCACCTCACTTTATTCCTTGCCGACAGAGACTTATTGTCCGTCAGATGAATAAAATACACAGTGTGTGAAATTAGCGGCCGCCGTTTTATTTTGTGTTATTGCCATTGGTTGGGCTTTTTCAATGGGAATTACATACATGTAGCTGCCAACCCTTACAATTTTGGCGTATTTTTCCGATTTTTGGCCCAAATCGTAGGCCTACTTGGAACAAAAAAATCTGACTTTTGTCTGAAAGGGTTGAGAACTTCGTCGATTTCATTGAGGAAACTTGCCCTTTAAGTTAAAGTTTATTCAAGTGTCAAGACACGCACCGCACATCAATTTAAATTTTCTCATTTCGGTTTGTACTGTGTTACCCGCTATAGCTTAACACATTCCCCGCCATGCTTCAGGACGGTTCCCCGTCATTGACGAGATTTTCCGGCAATCGTAGTTACAGCCACCAAACGATAGATGAACCCACTGGCCATCTTGTCTCACTGTGCTTTCGACGATCTCATTGAACACGGTCTTGAAATAGGTGGAGGTTTGTTTGTATTGTAGTGTGGTTTAAGCCAACATGGCAGAGCTCGGGAGGCGTTTTCTCCATTTTTTAGCTCAGCTGACCAAAGGTCAGCAGAGCTAGTAGAATAAGTATTCAGTGGCGTCACGTGTCAGTCCGTCACCCCGTCCGTCAAACTTCCAGAATTTAGCAAACAAAGCTGAGAATTCAGCAATTTTTCGATTTATTGTGAACAACTGGTCATAAAGTAAAGCTGGAACGTCATTAAAAAATCATACCCCGGTACTTTTTTCCCCTGACTCAGGGGGAAGAACCCTGTCTATGTATGTATTTGTTTGGAGGGAAGAAGCCTCTCGGACCGTTCTCATCTCACATGTCTCACCTCACTTTATTCCTTGCCGACAGAGACTTATTGTCCCGTCAGATGAATAAAATACACAGTGTGTGAAATAAGCGGCCGCCGTTTTATTTTGTGTTTTGCCATTGGTTGGGCTTTTTCAATGGGATTTACATAGCTGCCAACCCATACGATTTTGGCTATTTTTCCGATTTTTGGCCCAAATCGTACTTGGAACGAAAAAATCCGACTTTTTTGTGAAAGGGTTGAGAAAATCACTTCGTCGATTTCATTGAGGAAACTTGCCCTTTAAGTTAAAGTTTATTCAAGTGTCAAGACACGCACCGCACAACAATTTTCTCTTCGGTTTGTAATGTGTTACCTGCTATAGCTAGGCCTGGGCCGACCGCACAGAAAGTCCGATAGTGCTTTCGGTGCCTGTCGACGGCTTAGTTAATAGGAAAATGCTGATAGGCGCCGGTAGCACTATCGGACTTTCTGTGCAGTCAGAATCTCTGGACTAAAATATAGTTGGAAAACAGCATTTCCGGACTCTTTCTATGCTCATTTCAGCCACCAGGTCACATTTGGCCTTATGAACCCTGATGAAATGCGCAAGCAAGCTCATGTTAATGTCATCAATAAAGTGCTCTATGACCAAAGTGGCTCAAGAAAACCTTGTCCATACGGGGTTCTGGACCATAAGATGGTAAGTCTGGCCAGATGAGCCTGGAGCTATTTATAGCGCCAGACAACCCAGGTTTTGACCTGCGTCTGGTGCTGTTGTGTGGTTGATACATGTAGGCGCAAAAGCCCCGGACTATTTCGAGCCCTGTTATGGTCGTGCGAGTTGTCACCCACATAGCCCTAAAATATGGTTACAATGTTATGTCAGGGTGGCGGCGCGCCATGCCCCAAAAAGGGGGCACCACTGTGCCCTTTTTAACCCCCTTGGCGCCATGCCCCTAAAAAATTTTTAAAAGGTTTTAGTACCCCCAGACCCTTTGTCATGGTCCCTTTTGGTCATATCACCTTAGAAACTGGCTTAAATTGGCTGTTGACTGTAGTTATAGGGACCTACATGTACATGTATTTTTAAACTGACAAGCTTCTCAAATTCCGTTAGTAGAAATGTCGCGAATGAAAAGTGCCCTTTTCTAGGTTGAAGTGGTAGTGCCCTTTCCACAAAGTTTGCACCATGCCCTTCTGAAATCCTAGATAAGGCCACATAAAAAAATAGTGGTAAGCGTCCCCACCCGACCCCCGAAAATTGTCCAGACCCAATTTTTTAAAATTTTTTATTTTCAAAAAATCTGCCCCAAAACGTGCCAAATCAAGCGTTTTCAAATGTTCGCGCATCCTCAACGACTGTCGCCCTCTCCCGGCCATCCATTACACTACACTTAGCTACACAACTTCGGTGCGCGATTCCTGGAGTCTGACGATTTTCGGTGTTCTCATGGCAGAAGCAAGAGACGATGCAGGGAGTCGTGCCTTAATATGAAGAGCAGGAGGGCAGGAAATACGTATTTAGAAATGTTCCCGCCTGTGGATTTGCCACTCCCACCGAAGAAAAAAAAATATTTAAAAAAAATCCCTCCCCCCACCCTCTACTTCCCAAAGAAAAGGACGCTTACCAATTTTTTTAAAACGTGGCCTAACACTGTGTTAGTCATGTTAGTCCTGGGGACTGATCAGAATTTTTGGAGTATGCTAGAAGACTTGATTTAATGATAAATTTTCCTCTGTTTTTAGGGCACTAGTGAAAAGGATAACTCATGTGAAACGTGTGGAAAAAATCTAGCGGAGTGTCCTGGACATTATGGCTACCTTGATCTCGGGCTACCTGTCTTCCATATTGGTTATTTTCGGACCATCATTAACATCTTACAAAAAATATGCAAGGTAAGGGCAAACACTGCCCACGGCTGTCGTGGAAAATAACTCAAAGCCAAACTTTTTGGATGTCTGACGATGTTTGAGAAATGTGTTAATGGCTGTGGTGAACCCACACATTTGAATAGCTGAAATGCATGTACTATGTAACAGGTAAACAGTAGCAGATCAATGCACAGGCAATCTGACAGCCATTGTTGATCATTCAGCGACATGTGACGGGTTTTCCTATACCGCCATTGTGACCCCCACAGCAAACCAGCCGCATGTCGCTCTTAATAGCCTGACAGGTTGAGGTCAAATGTTTGTCACTTTCAATTTGTCTGTCTAGTGTCTGTTGTCACTGAAATAATTTTTTCTTCCATTCTCTTCTGGTGTCATCTTAGTTCGTTGTGGCTAACCTTCTGAGCGACATGCGACTGGTTTTGCTGTGGAGGGTCACGTTTCTGATGTATTATGTGATTTCTGTCTTTAGACTTGCAGCCATATTCTCCTGCCAGAAGACCAGAAACAGTCGTTCATGGAGGTACTAAAACGACCAAACATGGGCTACCTTCAGAAAAAAAGCCTTACGAAGAAAATTGGGGAGAAATGCAAGAAAGTAAAAGACTGTCCTTTTTGTGGTGCTATTAATGGTATGTTTAAACGAAAAATCCTATTTCTCTGAGTGTCTGAGGTAGGTTTTGAGGATACACTACACGTACGTCTGTCGGCCTGATCATCATCCATGTGCACGGCACCTTTTAGTCATGTTTGGGGCTATTCATACTCTTCTCTGCACAATTTGAGGAGTATTTTCAACCTTCAAAGGAGTATTCCATTCAGTAAAGTACAGTGGAACCTCCCTTAACGGACACCTCTGCCAGGACACCTCTCTAATCAGGACACCAAATATCAGTCCCAAACTGGTCATTTCTATTCATCTCAACCTCTGTAATCAGGACACCTTTATTAAGGACAGCATGTCAGTCCTGAAGCATGTCAGTCCTTGTAGTCGCATGTGTTTGTCTCCCCTGCAGAGCCATGATTATGTTGTTACAAAGTACACGATTGGTCGGGGCTCTTCAGCCTGAGTGCATCAGCCAATCAGAGAGGTCATTTTAGCGGTACTTCGGGTCGGATGGTGGTGTGCTGAACGTGTGCAAAACCAGAATTTGTGGTCTGCTTTAGGTACTCCATGACGTCATCACATGTATGGCTGTTCCAAAGTGGCTGTTCCGTAGGTGGGAGGGTGACATAATCTACTGTTAGACGGTCAACACGTGTTCTTTGCTTACATTTTGGACTTGTACTATCATGTGGAATTCAAACTGCAATTCACTCTCCACCACATTTCAAAGGGAGTTTTTTTTGGAGAGCGAAAAGCTCCCCATGCTGATTGTTCGAGAGTGATCTACAGCTCGCGGTTGATTTCATAAAAATAAAAGCCTGCCGAAGGTGTCCTTAATAGAGAGGTTCGACTGTATTGCAAACTGATAAATCTCAAGGAGTACTTCACCCTTTCCATTCTGGAATAGAGGAGTACTATTTTGAGATTTCAAGGAGTATTTTAAGCAAGTACTCCTCTTATCTTAAGCCCTGAATATACAGTAGAACCTCCGTATAGTGAACGCCCTTGGGACCGGAAAAAGTGTTCACTAGAGGTGTTCACTATGAGGAGGGCCCGGTTTAGTGCAATGGTTAATGCAAAGAAATAATTGGGACCGAAAATGAACGTTCGTTATTCAGAGGTTGTTCACTATTCGGAGGTGTTCACTAACGGAGGTTTTACTGTACTTTCAATGGTTTACATTGTGTATTAATTACGCTAATGCCTGCAAAAACTGCACCGCTCACCGCAGATTGCGGCACTTAGTGGAAACAGGGCTGTAGTGTAGATTGATCAATGGAGGAGCATGTACAGGGTTTTGAATTTTGCACACCTTGGCATTCTGTATCATATGCTGCGTTCACACCTATTGTGCATCGAAATCGGTTTCCGTAAATCGAAATACGGAAATCAATTTGGTTACACCAGGTCGGGTCACACTACAACTATACTGATTTCGATGCGAAACAAAACGCGTCACACTAAACCCGCAATAAAGTACGTCATGACGTTGGGCCTACATTGAATGTATACTGTGCAGTACATAACTATTTCGATTTGGCTAACGCGGATCGAAACCGATACAAATACCGGTTTCGTTAAATTGGTATAAAAGTGATCTATTTCGAATTGAGTATGACGCGTTGTATCGGCCCACAGGGAAAATGACGTACATCTGGCGGACGTATGGCGTATATACGGCATACGTCCGCCAGTCCTGGTTGCGTATATACCGTATATAAAAGTAGCTAGATTCAATTTGTATGTACGTCATCGTATGTACCTGGGATATATGGCGTATGCCATACGTATAGCATACGTACGGCATATACTCGGCGGACACATTTTTCCGTACGTAAGCCATACGTACACTGGACGTCCAGAGGATGGTCCATTGTACTATATAAAAGTGGCTGTACGTCCGCCGTATGTAGGCCTACGTCATTTTGCCTGTGAGGCCTTTATTGCAAATTCGATTCGATATAAATCCTTAGTGTGAACACGGCATTACATGTCCACATATCAGCCCTTCTCCAAAAAATGTTAGGGTCATAGATATAGTGAAGTGCTTGTCCAAAGTCCAGTGAAGTGAAAGAGAGGTGCTAGGTATAGATTTAAGCCTATACGGTGTGTAGATGTGGGTGGTACCGGAAGAGGTTGTTGCGCTGAAGCTGCGAAAGTCCGTTTGCACTAAATAATGTGTTGCAGGAAGCAAATCGCGTTTACAGAAAACAAGTGCCAAATTCTGAAATAGATGAAAAAGAGAAACATGAATACTAGGCCAAGTAGCTGAATTGATAGACTGCAATAGTTGTACCTGAGGTTTGTGAATAAAAGTGCATTCTGCAGCTGGGCTGCTCACAGCCCATCTGCAGAATGCACTTTTATTTTAGCAGCAATTCATCGTCTGTGCTGAACCCTTCCTGTTAGGCCTACCACTGATTTATGANCATTACCCAGAGGAGCTGGTATGCTGAAAACTTTATTTGTGGCATATGACCACATACACTGTCGATCACCAACACCGGCCCCGACCAGGTATTCGCCGTTTGGGCTGTAGCTCCATGACTTGCCGATCGCTATAGTATATGGTGGTAGGATGGCATATCAACCGTTGGGGGCGACACTTATCTTCGTGGGCGCTGCGCGCCGTACGTTTCACTCACCCGCCCCATTCGTCCAGGATTAACGAACAAATTTCTTGCAGGAGTCGTGAAAAAATGCAGTATGCTGAAAATCGTGCATGACAAATACAGGTCGACCAAGAAGACCGATACAATCGTTCAGGAGTTCATTCACTCGTTTGCTGATGCAGTTGAACACAATAAAGACATAGAGGCACACCTCAGTAAGACACAGGTATGTTCTTGATATGTAAGGCAGTCGGTCCATTCACGCGATATTCGAGCGGCAGACACTTGATAGCATTGTTTTTTCCGCCGCGTTGGTCGTGGACAAAGGATGTGACATCGCGCAGCACGAAAATCGCATGAATGAATTCTTAGGCTAAAGCTCCGAGGTCAAGCCATTTTACACAAACTTCCTTCCCTCTATCGCACTGGGTTTCAAGTCAAAGCCTTGTGGTCGAGTGGTTAGCGCGCTTGACTACCAAACATGCCAAACTGTGCAATGGATTGGCGCGAGTTCGACTCCGGGCGAAGGCATATACAAATGAAATGGTCCATGGACCATGTGCTCACTGGGTTGGACATAATAGTCTAATGACAGAGGGAGGTACATATCAGTTATGAGCAATCTGGGTCAAGTCATTCCCAGAAAAGACTTTCATGATTTTTAGCTTCGCTGGGCTTTGCCAGCGAAGCTTGTAGTCTGCTGCGAGCTGGTGGTAGCAGACGACGCATCGATCCGAATGCAACTGCGGCCTCAAACCTAGGCTGGATAATGTCTACTACCACTGATTATCTTTATTTGATAGTAAAAGCCATATTTCTGGCAGAAAACCGCAGAAGAAATGGTCATAGCAGTCCTTAAATAGCAAAATAAACGCAGTTAGACCATCATTTTCGCTACTTCCGGTAAGAGGTGCTGTCAGATTTGCTAANACGTCTTTTTAGACGATTTCCACGTCAGGCATTCACGTTTTTTAGCTTCGCTGGGCTTTGCCAGCGAAGCTTGTAGTCTGCTGCGAGCTGGTGGTAGCAGACGACGCGTCGATCCGAATGCAACTGCGGCCTCAAACCTAGGCTGGATAATGTCTACTACCACTGATTATCTTTATTTGATAGTAAAAGCCATATTTTTGGCTGAAAACCGCAGAAAAAATGGTCATGGCAGTCCTTAAATAGCAAAATAAACGTAGTTGAACGATCATTTTCGCTACTTCCGGTAAGAGGTAAATGTCGGATTTGCTAATTTGCATAAGATTCTCGACAGGGACATTTTACTCCTTTTTCCGCGTATTAATTTCAAACTTGCCCCTGCTGAACACGTGTTCTTCGGGTGATACAGGATCTGCTGCTATTTGTTTCGACACTGCTCTAGGCAGCATTGTGGAACTACTTTTTCTTTGGCATTTGTAAGATGCACCATTGTAACTGGAGGTGTAGTCTCGCGCAGACAGCCATTGAGATGCCCAGTACTGGTTACATGCCCCGGATTCGAAACAGCGGCGAGACTATGAGAGTTGAGTACTGTTTTAATTTACATGATAAGCTTTTGGCTTGCTGTGTCCAAACTTTTTGACGTTCAGCACTGGTTAGGCCCATTGCCGATGAAATCGCAGACTGACTGCTGTAATGTGTAAATCATTCACAATCTAAAACTGTCAAAGAATGTTATCATGATCGTTTATCTCCAACAAGTAGGCCTAAGTATCTGACTCTGAAAAAACAAGTACCGTAACACTACACTAGCACTGCACTGCTGATCATCATCATGGTCATGACGTTGCTGAAGTGATATGCTGCATGCACGTAGTCAGTATGCATGATGATGATGATTTATACATGCCTAATATGTTGTGTGCACAGTAGCCTGAGTAGCCAGGCCTATTCATCACCATGATTACTACCAGTCACCTTCCTGATTATGTGATGACTGCATAGCTACGGTAGGCCTAGCTACCGGTAGGCCTAGGCCTGGGCCTAAATCATCAGTTGGCCTTTTTTTGAGCATGGCATGCTGCATGCAGCATCCATCCAGCAAACGATGCATTTAGGCCTAATGTTAAACATACAGAGACAGGGCCTACCACCACCGTGACCGTAAGCGTATGGCCATGGCTAGGCCTAGGGCTATTCACTAGGCCTAGGCCTATGACCAGGCGCGACTGTCATACGTCTGTCTGTACTTGTAGGGGGAAGGTTCTTCGGGACCCTTGGGGCTTACTATACCACTAAACAGCTAAAAAGGAATTTTTTTAGTGGTGTACTGTAGATGTAGTAAGGCCCAGGTCCCGAAGAACCTCCCCCCTCTCCCTACAAGTACAAGTAGAGACAGACGTATGAGACGCCTGTGCTATGACATTTTGTTACCGGGTACTTCTTTTGTAGATTCACACTCACAGCCATGACAGACGACCCGACCGAGACGTTCACCGAGATTCAGCTTTCTTGCCTCAGTCAAAGCTCAAGATGTGCCGACAATAACTAACATCGATCAGTCACGTGGCGAATTATGATTTCATTGATTCGACTAGATTCTACCCAACTTACATGTAGGCCTACTGGTACACAATTATAAATAATATACTGTTACACCATTATTTTCAGACTATGTCACCTCTCTTCTGGTTGTTCATTCTACTAGGCGTAGGCCCTGGCCCTAGTACAAAACCAACAATGTGGCAATATACATGTAATAGTTTATGACGTCAGAAGTTTAGTACCAAATCAAATCAAAGTACCTTCAATGCCAATGGCACACGAAGCTGGTCAAGTGGCCATAAGCAAAAAAGTTTAGGCAAAATAATAGAGAGAATGCGTTTCGTAGGCCTACTAGTGTGTTATATAGTATATTCTTGCCAACTACTTCATGTACTTGGACCATATTCAGTCACCCCCAGCGAAGCTCCCAGGCCGTCAGGCCTCTAGTTTCACGTAATTTCCACGTGTCCTTGCTATCAGGGAATGCACTGCGAAGGAATTAAAAAAAAAATTAATCCATAGGGCTCAACTACAGCAAAACCGATTTTCTCGAAAGCGACCAGAGCGCCCCCTTTTATCTCAATTCCTGCTGAGGCATGATGGGACATCACCATGCAACAACTTCCAATCAAATTCCACCCAGGGTCTTATGTTTCTAGTACCCATGGTCTTATGTTGCTACAGCTGGTCTTAGGTCTTGGGTCTTTGCTTAAAAGCGCCACCCAACGACCGTTAGATGACTTACAACCTCCTTGTTTTGCTTTCTAACCTCCTTGTTCTGCAACCTTCATTAAAAGCGCCACCTGACGTCTTTAGATGACTTACAACCTCCTTGTTTTGCTTTCTAACCTACTTGTTCTGCAACCTTCATTAAAAGCGCCACCTGACGCCTTTTAGATGACTTACAACCTCCTTGTTTTGCTTTCTAACCTCCTTGTTCTCAGTTCTGCAACCTTCATTAAAAGCGCCACCTGACGTCTTTTAGATGACTTACAACCTCTTTGTTTTACTTTCTAAC
>NMRB01001521.1:71840-82689 GCA_002633025.1 Notospermus geniculatus
CGACGAGAGGAACACACTGCTATAAAAATCTTCAGTGAAAACCTGCAAATAAGAAAATAGCGAAAAACATGACTTCACAAAATTCCTTCTATCAAAGGTGGATTTCACCGGATTTTCTGGACTTTGATATCATCAAATAGCCAGGAAAATTTGCTATCACATATGTTATGCTCAGTCTCCTACATTGCATTGATTTGGAGATATTCAAGAAAAACTACTGTCCATTTCCTTTTTTCCATGAGTGTACGTCCGGCAGTAATCTCATGCATGCGCTTAGTCGTGCGCAGTGGTCAGCAGTCCGTGGCGGATACCTATTAGAAGTAAGCATTCATATTTTCAGACTATTCAAGAATGGAATGAATCGGATTCTTACACTGTTGTTGTCGACATTCATTCGTCCTGCTTCATCGATCTGACCGAAATATGGTCGTTTAGCTGACGTCCGTCATATGTTTGGCTGTGTCGTTACGTACGACACCTACAGCTTGCATCTGGCCAAATAGCTCATCTGTTAATCAAAGTATTTTTTACCCGGGGTGAGGCTGTTCTGTCGTGGAGTTCATATTTCTAGTCCCCTGGGTGGCCTTGCTGGTGATTCTTTCGACGATCAGCAGATGGCAGTCTGGGGCACCACATTAGGGCGCATAGTTCCACGATCACGTAAGAGATGTCGACACCATTCGAGGAAATATTGCTTCCCGTTTCGTTATACATGTATAGAAATAATTGTGTATAAGACAGCCCTGTAATATAAGTGGGAGAATGACACTTCTCACTACGCATTTATTCATCATCTTGATTGTGAGCTCTGAAGCTACTAGGAAGCTTGGTTTAACATTCAAAAGAACCTTCGCTGCTCCCAGTGTACAACCAGTCCTGTGTTATTTCATCACGTCGATTGTGGAGTGCGCAGTTATCTGCGCATCGTGTTCCACTTGCAAGATGTGTAACTTTCTCTCGTTCAAGTCACACAGCTGCTGTCTTTACCATGTGCGAGGCAAATGGGTGGGGGACACTGACCGCATCGTTGCCGAGACTCAAGCTCATATTTTATTATTTATTCTAATGGTAAGCTCTACGTGTATTTTTCCGAAGCCAATGCATTATTGGCCTAAGTACATGTATGCAATTGGCCACCACCTCAAGCTCGTTCCTTAAGCTAGGAATCCACCGCAGATTTTCTGCGTTGCGATTTGCTTTGCAAACCGCTACTGCGATTGAATACGATCGCAAGGAACTGATACCGGTCGCCGACCGATTTCCGACTGAAATTGACCACATCTTCGCCATTGGTGGAAATCACGTCTAGCGAGTCCACTACGGCGATCGAGTGGCCAGTTGCAACGCAAAATCAGCTTGAAAATCAATGGTGGATTCCTAGCTTAAGCGGACGTGATACTTGTAAGTAATAGGGAATTGAGTGGATCCAGATCAGAGGTTTTAGAGGTATAACCAGTTTAAACCAGTTCGACAAATTCGACCACCTTTGATTGGTTTTAACCCTATCCGACCAGTTTTTGAGCGTTTTTTCGGTTAATCAAACCCATCTGCTGGTCAATTTGAGAGTATTTCATTTCATGAGTATAGGCTACATGTAAATTTTGTGCAGTTCAGTTTATTTAAATCGGCACTGTACATTTATGCAATACGTTTTCTATCTAGTGGTGGCCAACGTAACCTTTGACCTTTAGGCAACCTCGTTTATGCATGCTCGACAAAACTGTTTTAATCTATCTGCACGTATTAAATGATCTAAGATACCAGTTAGGCATTGAGACTGTTGCCGTATGGTACCTAACTTTGAAGAAGGCCGGTTAGTCACGCTACGACAGCGTGTTGAACGTCTCAAGTGATGGCGGCCATTTTTGTCAGCTAAGGTTTCGTCGTCTAGCCTAGGTGTTGGCTATGTATGGGTAGGACAGAACACCAGTCTTATCACGTTGGTTCCCGACTCCCGTCATATTTTTTGCTGTATCGTTACCTACCTCACCTAAAGCTTGCATCTGGTCCAATAGGTCCTCTGTTACAGTATTTTTTACCGAGGGATTAGGCTATTCCATTGGGGAATTCATATTTCTAAAACGATAAGTATATTTCCCGTGGAGGATGGCCTAATTTGCTGGTGATTCTTTCGACAAACAACAGATAGCAGTCATGTGCACCGCTGTACGGCGCATAGTTCCACGGTCACCTAGCAGATGGCGACACCATTCGTCGATCACCGACAGGAAGATTTTGCTTCCGGCTTCGTAACATTAGAAAACAATTGTCTGTAAGACACCCCTGGAATATAAGTGGGAGAATGACACTTTTCAGTACCCATATCTTCATAGAAATCATCTTGATCGCGAGTTCTGAAGCCACTAGAAAGAAAAGAAAAAGAACCTTCGCTGCTCCCAGTGTCCAACCGGTCCTGTGTTATTTCATTACGTCGATGGTGGAGTGCGCAGTTGTTTGCGCATCGTGTTCTACTTGCACGACATGTAATTTATTCTCGTCCAAGTTCCATAGTGGCTGTCTTTATCACGTGCGGAACAAATGGATGGAGCTCACTGACATCCTCGTTGCATGGGCTCAAATTTATATTTTCACATTTATTCTAATGGTAAGCTTGGCACATGCATTGTATTTTTCCGAAGCCAATGCATTATTGGCTTCGGTAAGTACAATGTCATGTAGGCCTATGCAAGAGGCCATCTCAAGCTACTTTCGTTCCTTACTTGGATGGGGGCCTTTATTTGCCCCTGCAATGCGTTACATCAGGTGTGAACAACGAATGGCCAAGGCGTCATGTGGGAGACCCAGAGGAATCGGAACCAGTCAGTGTTGATTTAGGCCTAGGGCGGCTTGGAGATATCAGCAGTCATATTGGTTGGGCCTATAGAGTGGATTAATTGTAGCGTCGATAACAGTGGGTTGGCATAGAGGCTCGAACGTAACCACTACACACACACCCGAACCGTGGGCAGGCCATTGTTCGGGTGTCCACCTGATTCTATGCCAACCCACTGTTATAGACGCTACAATTAATCCACACATAAGATTACTCAAAAAGGCCTACTCATCTCCAGGCCACCCTAGGCCTAACCAACACTCACTGGTTCCGATATTCGATACACACTCAGAGTGGCGGTTATGATCGAGCCTACCCCGGTCCGCACTTTGGGATGATACGCATACAGGAAACATGATTCAGCACCAGGCGGCGGGAGTAATGACCTTGTCATGCTTGTTTCCACCAACGCCATTGACAAAATTCGGCCAGTAATTGTCTCTTGTTCTCTTTGTGGTTCGATTGGGTGAACTAGCATATGCCTAAAGTATCAATAAGACAATTACGTCTGCACAGGGTTTAAGAGACAATTACCGGCCGAATTTTGTCAATGGCGGTGGTGGAAATAACGCCACTACGACTTTACTACTAAGCATCAAGATTAGATAGGTATCCGCCACGGGTTACTGACGACTACATGAACACTCATGGAAAAAAGGTACATGTAAATGGAGAGTAGTTTTTCTTGAATATATCAAAACCAATGCAATGTTGGAGACTGAGTCTAACATATGTGATAGCAAATTTTCATGGCTATCTGATGATATCAAAGTCCAGAAAATCCGGTGAAATCCACCTTTGATAAAAGGAATTTTGTGAAGTCATGTTTTTCGCTACTTTGTTATTTGCAGGTTTTCACTGAAAATTTTTATATAGCAGTGTGTTCCTCTCATAGAGAGCGTTCATGTCATATCTTAAATTTTCAATTATTTTAATTAGAAAGGTGGTTTTAGACCGCTTTTATCCAAATTATTCTGCACATGCCAGACACACCTTTGACACAGTCCCTTGCCGTCATTGGTCTGTTGAATAGATGAGAATAAATGGCCATTCAATAGATTTTTGTGTGTTGACGTGTGCCTGTGGTAATAGGCCTGCACTCAGTTGATAGGACAATTCATGTTTAAAGGGAGACATGCGAAAAATGTTGTCTGAGCTGTAGCGCCGTCTGTTAAAACACGGCGACACTACGCTATATCACAGGCCCCTGTAGAGCTATTAGTGAGCTTAGAACACGTATCTAACCAAAAAACACTAGTTTTTAAAAAAACACACCCCGAGCTCACGAATTTATGAGCTCGTGGTGTGTTTTTAGATACGTGTTGTGTTTTTTAGATACGTTTGGTTAGAAAAGTGTTCTTAACTCACTGATAGCTCTACAGGCGCCTGTGATATAGCGTAGTGTCACCGTGTATTAACAGACGGCGCTACAACTCAGACAACTTGTGCCCGCCGGGCAATATTTTTCGCATGTCTCCCTTTAAATGAAACATAATGGTGCCGGTTTCAATTCATTTTAGTGCACTTCGTCTGTTTTTATCACACAGCACAGTAGGGCTGGGTATACCTTATGTTTACCCAGCATCATTCTGGATAATCATTTTCTTTACCTAGGATCATCCTGGGTAAACATAAGGATCCTTAACTTTACCCAGCTTGGAGACCCTGCTGAATCGCGCTGATCGTTCACCTGCATCTGAGGATTGGTACTGCGCACGCATAGCACTCACTAAGTAGGCCTAAATGTGTCGTACAACATTCATGACATTCGTCACGATGGAGCCTGAGATTTAGAATGTTTCAGGCATTGTTTTTGAAAATAAGTTCTTCCAGTGCCGGACGATCGTTTATCCATATTTTAATCATCCGCCCCGTCTTCATCGGAAGAAGCATATACTCGGCCTGTTTGAAGCTCAGTATACAAGTAAAATCATTTCGGACACTTCATTTCGACCAGTTTGGATCATTTCGGACACTTCATTTCGACCCCTTTGGATCATTTCGGACACTTCATTTCGGCCGTTTGTATCATTTCGGCCATTTCATTTCGGGTTTTAGTAAGTGTAAAATATTAAAATAGGTGATTTTTTTATATTAATTCTTCCATTCTATTTCGACCATTTCGAATATTTGGCCGTTTCGATCATTTCGGCCATTTCGTTCTGTTACCAAATTCCATCCTCGAACGCAGAACGATCATCGCGATTCGGTGGAAATCCCAAGCTGGGTAAAGTTAAGGATCCTTATGTTTACCCAGGATGATCCTGGGTAAAGAAAAGGATTACCCAGGATGATCCTGGGTAAACATAAGGTATACCCAGGACGACATTGACCCACAGTAGGCCAGATACCCAATGGAGCGTAACAAGTGGATCCGTATTAATAATTGACCCTATATAAGAAATTGACCCTATGACCACTACCTTCCATGACTTGGTTTTCCTCATTCATTGTGAAGTAGAAAATGACAACACAGCTCGTAATAGGCCGCAGCGGGCCGTTTCAAAGGTGTGCCTCACATGTGCAGAATAATTTGGATAAAAGTGGTCTAAAACCACCTTTCTAATTAAAATAATTGAAAATTTAAGATATGATATGAAAGCTCTCGACGAGAGGAACACACTGCTATAAAAATCTTCAGTGAAAACCTGCAAATAAGAAAATAGCGAAAAACATGACTTCACAAAATTCCTTCTATCAAAGGTGGATTTCACCGGATTTTCTGGACTTTGATATCATCAAATAGCCAGGAAAATTTGCTATCACATATGTTATGCTCAGTCTCCTACATTGCATTGATTTGGAGATATTCAAGAAAAACTACTGTCCATTTCCTTTTTTCCATGAGTGTACGTCCGGCAGTAATCTCATGCATGCGCTTAGTCGTGCGCAGTGGTCAGCAGTCCGTGGCGGATACCTATTAGAAGTAAGCATTCATATTTTCAGACTATTCAAGAATGGAATGAATCGGATTCTTACACTGTTTATGTCGACATTCATTCGTCCTGCTTCATCGATCTGACCGAAATATGGTCGTTTAGCTGACGTCCGTCATATGTTTGGCTGTGTCGTTACGTACGACACCTACAGCTTGCATCTGGCCAAATAGCTCCTCTGTTAATCAAAGTATTTTTTACCCGGGGTGAGGCTGTTCTGTCGTGGAGTTCATATTTCTAGTCCGCTGGGTGGCCTTGCTGGTGATTCTTTCGACGATCAGCAGATGGCAGTCTGGGGCACCACATTAGGGCGCATAGTTCCACGATCACGTAAGAGATGTCGACACCATTCGCCGATCACCGTCAGGAAATATTGCTTCCNTCACTGTAACATTTATTACAAAGTAATAGGGAATTGAGTGGATATGCGCGGAATAATGGCTGAAACCAATCAAAAGTGGTCGAATTTGCCGAACTGGTTGGGTTTGACGAAATGAAATACTCTCAAATTGACCAGCAGATGGGTTTGATTAACCGAAAAAACGCTCAAAAACTGGTCGGATAGGGTTAAAACCAATCAAAAGTGGTCGAATTTGTCGAACTGGTTTAAACTGGTTATACCTCCAAAACCTCCGATCTGGATCCACTCAATTCCCTATTACTCTTGTATGTCATCGCCTCGGTTTTCCCTCATGTCCGACATCCCACAAGTCCGATATCCCATAAGTCCGAAGTATCATCAGTCCGACAATGGAAAAATCATTTTTAAAATGTACAATTACGAAGTATCGTAAAGGGCGCCGCACACCAGCGATTTTTCGAGCGATTTTCTTTGCGATCGGCCTTGCAACCGGGCCAGCGACTGAACATTTTCACTTTGTAGTCTCCTGTTTGTGGCAGATTGTTACTCGACTGAATTGGGTTAGGGATACAGCGAACGCGAATTCGCGTGCGACAGGGCAACGCGCGTGATTTATGCTTTGAAAGCCTTTGTTTGTGTGCAGTGCGGCGGAAAAATAACAAAGCCTTACGCGCGTCAGGCTAACACAATTTGGTCGCACGGTAAGGCTAAGAATCCATTCACGCGATTTTCGTGCCGCGCGATGTCGCATCCTTTGTCCAGGACCAACGCGGCGGAAAGAAACAATGCTTTTGAGCGTCTGCGGCAAGAAAATCGCGTGAACGGATTCTTAGGCTAAGAATCCATTCACGCGATTTTCTTGCCGCAGACGCTCGAAAGCATTGTTTCTTTCCGCCGCGTTGGTCCTGGACAAAGGATGCGACATCGCGCGGCACGAAAATCGCGTGAATGGATTCTTAGGCTTAGCCTAAGTCCCTCCGATTGGTCTTTTTACATAATCGCTTCAGTGATCGCTGCGTTGGCGAACACGTTCACTTGAGGAGTACAGAAGAAGGACAATAGGAGATCGCGGCAACCACGCGACCGAAAGTTCAACATGTTGAACTCTTGGTCGCTTGGTGAAAAGGCCTTTCCGACTACCCATGCGACAATTATTATGGGTCGCGCTGGCCGAGTATTCTCCGCAGATGAGACGACCGCGAGCGTCAGCAGCAAAATAGTCGCCTGCGACATAGCGCAGCGACCTCACAGGCGAAAATGGCATTGCTGTAGGTGACTGCACTTCCAACGACTCAAATGACCGTATCCTTAATTTTCCATACTTTTTGATGAAGCGAAAAAAAAGTTGTAGCTACCTGAAACACCTATTAACTATATGTTTAGGTTCTTGGCCACCCTGTAGAAGTAGTCCTTTGATATGACGTGGAGCCTAAAACTGACAAAGTGAAAATAGTGGACTTGGCCTATAATTTCTCAACTTCGTTTTAGGCCCTGCTTACAAAATCTTTAGAAAACATAAATAGATGTAGGCCTAGGCGCAGTTCATTTTCTGGATAGGGGACGTGTACATGTGAAGTCTTATCATCGTATTTGGCGAAATGAGAATTTGTGGGCCTCAAAGAGCCTTGTTCATAATTGAGCCCTTGGCTAGTATACTGTACGGTATCCGGATGGAATTTGGAACACAGTTAAGATTTCATGCAATCATGTTTATTTTTTATTACTCAAATTTCAATTCATAAAGCTCGTCAAGATGAGAAAGAGACTGAGATAAAGGATAAGCCTAACCCTGTGTCGTCAAAGATTTTTATGAATGTGTGGGAAACGCGGCCACCTTTCTTTCCAATCTAGGAATAAGGATAAGGAAAAGAATGATTATAAAACTAGTCCGACAGCATCAGGTACTGTAGGGGGCGAAACTGTAAAACACTTAGGGACACCTGGTGCAGCAGTGTCGTGCTTAAGTCTAGTTTGGTTAGGCCAATCTCGTACCCATATCTACCTCATCTGAGGATATCTCTGGCAAGGGCTACGACTTGTCCAGAATTTCTGGACAACCGCTGGCAGCGTGCCAAAATGTTTGTTTCACACAATATTTCGTTCTTCGATGACTGAAGAATATCATATATGCCTAAAAAGCCATATAATACCCCAAAACACGAAGTTGTTGAGTATTAGAGCAATTTCAAACGAATAGTTTAGTTGGGAACATCATGCCGCGGATGCCAGTCTCGGTGTGATTCGCCTCAAAATTAGTATATCGCGCATGCGCAGTATTCCTGAAGTCGTCGGCCCTTTCCAGTGGTGTTGTAGTAACGTAAATCCACTGGGGACGAGTTTGACACAGAGGGTCACTTTAATTGATGGTACGGTTAGGGACGTCAAAGTAGCCAAACTTCGCGTAAGTTCTCCCTATTTTGAAGGAGAGGTAGAACTCGTCTGTATGGAATCGCCAGTGTATGATTTAATCATAGGTAATGTCAGGAGCAAATTATTTCCTCGTGGTAATGTAGACATGAGAGGGCGCACGTAATGCTCAGAGTCCTGATGGGACGTGGACAGTAGAACGGGGGCGTGCTTCTGCGTGTAGGCCTATACCCGGTGCGGGGGTTGATGGGCGTCAGATGTTGTCTGTAAACGCCACAGGCGAAAGGCCGCCTGAACTGGGATTAGAAGGGGGAGAACCCAAGACTGAGGTTAGGCCCAGGGAAGTGGTAGAATCTGAGGGCGAAAGTAGGCCGAACAGTCCTGACATGGCAGGGACTGGGTCGAAGAAATTGTCAGAGCCACAACGTAGGATGGGTCATGAGGTGCAGGCAGTAGTTACTAGGGCTGAAGCACGTAGGTGGGAGAGGCCTATAAAACCTTTGGGAGCCCCTAAGATTGATTTTAATGAGATAGGCCTAGATGAGTTGGTACAAGCACAACAGGCTGATAGGTCTTTATCGAAGTTGTGGGACAAAGCCGAATCTGGTGTAGAAGAGAGGACGAGGGGTTCCTATGTCTACAAGTATGAGATTAAAATCGGTGCATTGTACAGAGTTTACATGCCGCCGAGCGGCAACCCCGTCAGGCAACTAGTGGTAACGACTAGTTTGAGGGAGAAAGTTATGCGACTTGCACATGATACAGCAATGAGCGGGCACCTCGGAACCGAGAAGACCGGAGACAGAATTTGTAGTAGTTTCTTTTGGCCTGGTGTTAGTGGTGATGTGGCTAGGTTTTGTAGGTCGTGTGATTTGTGTCAAAAGTCTTGACCTTAGGGAAAAGTCACTAGGGTTTCACTGCAGAAAATACCAATCATTGAAACTCCAGTCTCTAGGGTAGCTGTTGATTTGATAGGCCCATTTAATCCAATAACTGATCGTGGTTCTAGATACCGGTACGTGTTGGTCTTGGTTGATTACGCAAGAAGGTATCCGGAAGCGGTTGCCTTGCCATCAGTTGAGACTGAGAGGGTGGCGGAAGCCCTATTGGAAATTTACAGTAGGTTAGGGTTACCTCGAGAAGTTTTAAGTGATAACGGTTCACTATTCATTTCACAAATTATGGCAGAAGTGGACAGGCTTCTTTCAATTAAGCAACTCAAGTCGATTCCTTACCATCCAATCTGCAATGGATTGGTGGAGAAATGGGACAGATCCTCTAAGAAAATGATTCAGAAACTTTGTCAAGAAAAACCGAAGGATTGGGATCGGTACTTACCTGCCTTGCTTTTTGCATACAGAGAGGTGCCATCTGAAAGCCTTGGGTTTTCGTCATTTGAGTTAATGTTTGTGAGGACCATTAGGGGGCCCATGCAAGTGTTGAAAGACTTGTGGACTGACGAGGTTAAGTCTGAGGAAATGAGAAATACTTACGAGCATATTTTGGACCTCAGGAACAGAATTCAGGAAACCTGTGAACAAGCACACAGCAATCTTGAACAGGCCCAAGCAAAGGCTAAGCATCACTACGATAAAAGGAGTAGGCCAAAGAGTCTGGTTGTAGGGGATGAGGCTTTGGTGTAGAAAAAATTGCCGGTAGAAAAAAAACAAACTGTTAATGTAATGGAAGGGTCCGTACAAAGTCTTAGAGAAGATTGGATTGAATGACTACAAATTGGATCTGGGTGGTAAAACGAAGATTTTCCACGTGAATTTGCTAAAGCGCTATGTTCGGAGATGTTGCGAGCATCGCGGGCATTGAAAGTGCCCCGCTTGATGGGGCGGTTAATGATGAGTAATAGGAAAATGAAAGGATCTAGATATAGGAAGATTCTTCCCTCGCACGCGCCCGAGCTTAATGCTAGCATAACTGACTTGATCCGTTTCGCAAGGTAAAATTCACACTTCCCAGATATTAATTTCACTTGATTCTAATGGTGAAATGGTGACTTTAAATGTAGGCCTATTTCCCACACTCAAGTGCTTGCAGGTGTTACCTTACCATAGACAGTAATCACAGACCAGACGTAACAGCTGGCGCAATATCACATTTTCTGTACAATGGGCAATCAATTTCGCAGAAACGATATACTGTAGATTCTAAGGCAAACAGTTGGAGCAACGGTTTTGCAGGATAAATGGAGAAGATTTTCATGTTGGAAGGCTTTCGTGTTGTAGGATATGTGTTGAAGGATTGTAGTGCATACATTATCATCTTTCAAGAGAAAGTTAACCTTTGGCTTTTAACCTATATAAATGAGTTCTCAGGCTAATCTCAATAACGTGTTCCTGT
>NMRB01001521.1:84138-96614 GCA_002633025.1 Notospermus geniculatus
CTTGAAGTGGGCATAGAGTATCGAGCAGTCACGATCATCCTCTTTCCCTAATCTGATGTTGGACTTGTGGTTGTTCATCCTTTTACGGAAACATGTTGTCTGTCCGACGTACTGATTGATGGTGGTGCATCTGGTACATGTGATGCAGTAGACCACATTTCTGCTGTCACAATCAGCGGGACCCTTCTGGCGGAGTGGATGGGACCTTCCCGAGGAGGAACTAGTGATGTGGGACTGGGAGGGCAAGGAGGTGCAAAGTTGACATTTCCGACCTCTCTTTGGTCCTTTCCCTGAGCAAGGGTCACAGGTGGGCTTGGTACGTTGGATCTCCTGTGTGGGGACCTTGGCTCATACCAGCATATCACGAAGGTTTTTGGGCCTCCGGAATGCGATAAGGGGTGGCTCAGGGCAGCAGTTCTACATTTGGGTTTCAGCTCAGTCTTTTCTAGAGTTTCAGATTGTAAAGTTCCACTTGAAAAAGACTCCGGTTGGGGTCGAAAATTCGTGAATTCTGGAGATTGACTTCTTGCTTATTATCATTTTGTGTGTCAATTTTGTGCTTTTCTGTATCAAGAAATGGCAAAAGTACCTAATGGGAAGGAGTTCTTTGTAGATACGGACCGTGCACCGTTAGCCTATATCAATAAGAAGAAAATTGAAAATGGTCGCATCATGAGATGGGCGTTGTTCTTACAGTCATTAAGGTTCAGAGCGAGGTCGATTTAGGGCTGGTTCAAACTCCGTCCTGATTTTACGCCGACTATGATCAATTTCAATGTCTGTGCACATTCGTGCCTTGGAAAATTGCGGTCAGTTTCATGCGCTTGACGGTCCGCCAGCAAGTATCAACCAGCCCTAAGGGTTGTGCGGCAGATTATTTGGGCCGTGTGTATGAAGATTCGTTAGACTTCGGCGATTGAGACACTAGAGAGATTTCGAAATCAAACGATAAACGTGAACGTTAAAGACAACGTTATTTCTGTACCGGTACCGAAAATGCAATATAAAATCTGGATAATGCGTAGTACGAAAAATAACGTTGTCGTAAAGGTTACGTTTATCGTTTGATTTCGAAACCTCCCTATTGACATTGTTCGAACAGTGATAGTCTGCAATGATAGGTTGAAGATACCGGTATTTAAAGGATGAACATATATGTATTGATATCGTGTGATCATAGTATGTTAGGAATAAATTACAAGCAATTATTGTACGATATTGTGTTGTGCAGTGATTGGTTGACAGAATAGAGGGTTTCCTGAATTTCCCAACAGGCCTATGAATTTGTGTAATCTGACTGGGCTCAAGATCGTAATATTTTAGTATAGAATTTAGTGAACTGTGAGGCGTCAATTGCATGGTTTTGTGTTGGTGAAACCAGATCTAGCTGGGGCTATACAAGCTTGCTGGACGTTGAATCGTAGTACACATTTTGACACAGACCTGGTGGTGACTACCAGGGTGCCCAGATGGGCGTGAATCTTGATTTTGGTTTGCCGGATTGGCAATGGCCAGATGCACTGTGTACCATGCATACTGGGCCCGCTGATTTGAGTTGCGAGGCAAACTAAATATTTGCGGTTCCTTTATGGCACAACCGTAAGTTGACGTCCTATTTCTGAATTTGTAATTTTACCGATTTGGGGTTTATCGACCAAAATTGGTTATGCAGTTTGGCTCAAAATATCTTGGTGTTTTCAGGTTTTCCTAATATGCCAACGTTTTCTTCCTGACGGAAACTGAGAGTCCTGAATCGGTAACCTACTCTGTAGACCAGTCCAATGTTCTGCGGAACGTGGCAGACATCCATGGGATTGGTATAGAGTGAGCCCACCGGTCGTTGTAATAGAGACGTTACGTTAACTTCTCCAAATTGGTTCGTCGAACTACCCTATGTGTAAACGTTGTTATTAGTGTCAATACCAGGAGGACGCAGATTCGTGAGGCTGGTTTCGTACATGAAGGAATCCATGAAGAATCTTACCTTGTACATATGTTTGTTTTTTGTTTGTTTTTTTATTAAATAGTTTTTCCAAATCCTTGTTGTAGTTCCTTGTTTGCCAGGAATGTTCGGGGACTAACTCGTCACGCCGCCAAGACGTGACACTGGTTACCCGGTACAGTAAATTATACAAACAGCGCACACAACAAGTGCATGGCGTCGAATACTTAGACAGTGGCACTTTAAATTTCAGCGAAGAAAACCTGTTCAATTTCAAGTGAAACGGCGATTCGATGTGGAACCCACAATGTACACGCAACTTTGGTTTCAAACTGCAAGCAATACCCTAATTTTGGGGAAAATAACATCCTGGAAACCTGGTTCCATAACGACAATGTATTTTATCCGCCTTTATATCAGTGAAAGGGTGATGAACGGCCCAGGATTCCATTCCAATATAGGCCTACGTTTTTGCGGGAACTACAAAAACTATGCCATCCTTCATGATGTATACAATGGAAGTAAGGCCTTAATGGACATGCGCGGCAGAATCATTTCAAAGTTTTCAATTCCCAAGACGGATTTGTGCATGCAAAGAGTTGCCAGTAAGCCTACTTTTCCGAGTTTGGAATTCTTTTACGGTAATACAAACGTGTTTGTTCTGTGCAAGAACCCGGTGACTGCCTACAGTTTAACAATCTATGATGTATCTCTTATGAAGGGTATTGCGACTAGCCTGGTGTTGATAAACGGACGACAGCTTCAGAAACGTGGAGAACTGCATCGGTTCGATAACTATGCCTTCGATAGGACAGGCAATATCATCTTAGCAATGCCAACAGACACGGTAAACGTAATCAAACTTACGCTATTCCTGAAGGAATTAGACTATAAACCCCGCAAAGCCTTCATTTATAAAAGCGTGCGTCTTCGGAAGTTGACAGATTTTATATGGGACGTCCACGCTGGCAATTTCCTGTTGATATTTTCCGGGCGCTTTATCTTCGAAATCAGCCCTCAGTTATTACTGAGGTCAGTGAGGAAGAGGAAATATCTGCATGTGAAAGTTTCCGATGCATACAGACTGTCGAGAACGCAGTCGTTTTACTACCTCCTCACCAGGGATGGTCGTTTGTTGATGATCCCAATGGCGAAGCCGACAAGATATAGATTATATGTACTGAGCAAGATATCGTTTGCTTCGAGAGACGACTAGCACAGGGATAAGCCTGGCAACAGCTTCGACTGTGCTGCCTGCCGTTGAATTTTTCTTGGTACAGTTCGTACAATATTACACAGGCCGTAATCATGCTACTGCTCCCCAAACCTTTCCATACCCCTTTCCTTATCCGCAGCGACACTACGTAATAATTTAAAACTCGACGCAAGGGCCCAACGCGCCGCGTAGCGGCCAACAGCGAAGCTAGCCAAAGACTTGTCACGGGTCAATCAATAGAACTGGACTCATAGGAAATATGCACCTAATGTCCAGATGGAATATACCGGACGGTTGGTTCACGTTTTTAGTGACTGTGAACGTAGATGGGTACATTATGTAGCGATACGCTGACAGATTTGCTGGGGACTTGCTCTGTGGATGTTGTAAAATGCGATTTTTGGAAGATTATTCTGATTTGCAACGTCATTTTTAATTAACATNCTACAACATGTATTACAAAGGCGCAAGCGCTCTCTAACTAACATCCTGGGAATTTCAGGTTTTTGTTATTTCAGTGAGGGCTCAGTCAATCTTTGAATCAACATCACATTTCTCCTCAAAAGAAAGATAACACCACGGACCTTACAAAAAACCACTCAATTAATGTGTTACACTGTTTCTCCTTGGGCCTTCCCCGAATCCCCCCCCCCCCCAGTGCAAAAGGCCTAAAAATCGATGAGGTGCATCTGAACTCCATATTAAATGAGCAATCATGGATTGCACATATGAAAATTGTGTTGAATAATTGTTGTCAAACTGGTTCCGTCATTTTCAGCCTTTTCCCACCAAAAGATGAGATTTCAAGAATTTGGTCAAAATGTAGATGGCCATCAAGGGGTTAATATTACTCACTTATCATCAGCTATTGTTTTAAAAACTTGCCTATGGTCTGCTGTAAGATTACCGTAAATTTGAAGAATAAATCATCATTTCTTGGTATACTGGCATGTATTTTTATGTTTGTAGGGCAGAATTTTGGGCAAGGCCCATTTTACGTCATAGTTTGACCTTTGGTGACCTACAATCTTGACCAATCAGAATGCCTTACCAATCATTGTAAAGCTGATACTGAGCGCTTTCATTTGAGTGGTTAACCATCAAATTCCATCAAATATTGACTGTTCTAGATCAAATTGTGTATTTCCCCTTCCCCAAAAGTTTGGCGACATTTTGAACGCCGACGTCCAGCATAAATCATTGAATATCTACCTTGCTGCCAGTGGGCTGAATGTCCACCTTTTTATGTCCCAGGTGGTCCTCTATTGTGATCAAGTGAGAAACTCAGTGGCAAACACCGCCTGGCTCCAGGAGTATATGCGCTTCAGGTCCTTCCTTTTAGTCAGAACTTTTGAAAGGGTCCTTCTAACAGCTCCTTTTGTTTCTTCATTATAGGATATCAATTTCTGTGTTTGATATTGTCTTGGTACTGTTTGAGCAATTTAACCAACACAATTAATTAGTAGGCCTATACACAGTATATACAGGGTGTATCAGAAAAAATTAGACTCTCAAAAAAATCACCATAAAATAAACATAGAGATGAGTTTTGAAAAACTGTATATATCCCTTTGTAGAGGTTGTGATTCTGCATCGAATGATGCCAGTGTCATTGGGCCGAATAAATAAAAACTAGCACTTGCTTTTTCTAGCCATTTTCTTGAAGATTCATTAATAAAAATGAGCATTTGCTTGAAGATCAAGCAAGTCCTCAACTAGACGAAGCAAATGCTTGAACCACCGAGCATGAACTTGAACTTCAAGAAAATGCTTGAATGTGTATTAATAAAAGCCATCTTTTTCTCACATGAGAGAGCATTTGCTCACACTTTGTGCAAGCTACTCTGGAGGTGCTTGTGCATTTGCTTTGACAGGTTTGCAGCAGCAATGCAGGGACATATTTATGCAAATTTGACAACAGAAACTGTAGAAAGTCGGCGAGATCGAGATGACATCTCACCAACGACTTATCGCAAGTTATTTCGTTTCGAGAAGGAAACCGTGGAATGGCTTGCAGCGACATTTATGCCCGATACATGAAGTCGAGAGCAGAGGCGGTTGTATGACTCCAGTGGCATCTCATCCACAGTCTTTCCAAAGCTGTAAATATAGTTGCCTTTATATCCCCCAGGGCCGGGGCCTTTTCTCCTTAGTACCTGATAACTGACTTTTCGTTCCAGTAAAACTGATGCCTTAACCCTTTGGGGCCGGGATGAAGTTGAAAAATATATATTTCGTAACATGAATTTCTGATGTCTCTACAAAAATGCGCCTAGCTCCCACAATTTTCAACCAAAACTGGTGACAGGGCACTCATTCTGGAGACAACTAAATGGGCCACGACCTCATGCAGGTCTGCTTCTTCTAAAATGGCCGTGAGAGAAACAGATCAGAGCCGAAGATGCAAGTTGTGAGGAAATGGTCGCATTCTGCCTACGTTTTCGTCAGGTTGTCAATCTTAAGGGGCCGAATTCACCAAGGGTGATCATCGCGCGATTAAGACTTAGACGCGTGTACCTTCTTCAAAAGCATGGTGGAAGTGTGTGCATTTAGTGAAGTTACACGCGTCTAAGCCTTAATCGGGCGATGATCACCCTTGGTGAATACGGCCCTAAATGTCCATATCTCGATAACCGTTGCTCCTACGCTTCTGAAAATTGGTCAGAAGCTACTTTTTTCTACTCTTTCTTTTGGCGCTAGTCGCGCCGTCGTAGCTGCTTCCGTTCCGGAGATATGGCCATTTTGTCACAACGAGTCAGATTTGCACTTTGGAGCCTGTCAATCTAGGCCCCAGGACAAAGGTAAAAGCGCAATTTTACCGAGGTTTCTTCAAACAGAGCAAAATCGCGTATTCNCGATTCTATGTCAGTTTGAATGCACAAGGGTGTGTGGTACAGGCCAAAGCCTGATAATACCGTCATCCGGCCCCAATGGGTTAATGAGGGACACCACCGTAGTTAGATTGAAGTTTTCAGAATTGGCTGAATTCTCTTCTGAATCTGCACATGATGCCACGGCTTGCATGTGCTTTGACAAATAACGAAAGAAACTCGATCTACAACCCTATCTCACCTTCATTGAAATTACATGTCAAGACCCAACAACCACTCGGTTTAGACCTAGGGAAGTTCAGATAACGTTCCGAGTCTCGACTCCGACTCCAGAGGGCTCCTTTTTTGAAAAATCCCAATTTTAGTACCTGGGAGTCGGAGTGGGAGTGCGAGTCGTAAGATCTTAACCTCGCTAATAGCGTTGAGCAACGCATGTGCCACGCAGCTCTTGCTTATATTTAACAAGCTCTTGCTTATATTTAACAAGCAAAAGATTGAAGCTAAAGCAGAAGCTTATTAATACATTTTCAAGCATTTGCTTTGGCTTGATCTTCTTCTAGGTGACCTTTTGCTTTTTCTCTAGCTTGAACTTGAAAGCAAATGCTAAGTTTTTATTTATTCGGCCCAATTTTACACTTCACGTTTCAATGAGCAGGGACCGTTTGAATTTTGAAAAATTGAAGTCCTTTGCGCACGGAAATGTGAGGGTTAAAATGGATCTGTCAACGTGAATAAAAAGCTTAGACTGAGTTTTACTAACGTGCCGAAGCGTTTTTTTAAATAATTAATCCTTTCACCCTGTAACCCCGAAACAAAAAGTCTCATTTCTGAGCTGATCCTCACCAAGTGTGAAGAAACATAATTTTTTTACTGTGGCCTGACCATTTTTCATCCGCACCACTGGCCACAAGCCAGAAATGGTCAGGCCACATTAAAAAAATCCGTTTCTTCACACTTTGTGAGGATCAACTCAGAAATGATACTTTTTGTTTCCGTGTTAGAGGGTGACGGGATTAATTATTTAAAAAACGCTTCGGCAAGTATGTAAAACTCAGTCTAAACTTTTCATTCACTGTGACAGATAATTTTAACCCTCACATTCCCGTGCGCAAAGGACTTTAATTTTTCAAAATTCAAACGGTCCCTGCTCATTGAAACGTGAAGTGTAAACAACGACACTGGTATCACTCGATGCAGAATCACAACCTCTACAAAGGGATATAGACAGTTTTTCAAAACTCATCTCTATGTTTATTTTATGATGATTTTTTCGAGAGTCTAATTTTTTCTGATGCACCCTGTAGTATACAGAACGATTGGAGAGTTTGTGGGACCTATTTTGATAGAAAATGAGTGAGTCAACCAGAGGTGGTCTAATAATATTTTTTCCAGAGCTGTTTATACTCCTAACTCCCACTTGCCTGTCCCATTCCTGAACTCGGAAAAACTGACCGAATCCTACGTTTGAGATATCGCACGCTGTGCTTCTTTGCCAGGCACGGAGGTGGGACAAGTAAGTGGACAGGACACAGCCCATGAATAAAACGTGTTACATCGTTTATTGGCGCCGGAGTGGAGTCGGCAGACCAACTCTGTTAAAGGAGCACAGTATTGGATCTCAAATGCGTTTTCTGACTGCCGACGTAGAGGGAGCCAACTAGTGGCAGTAAAACGAACTACAAAAATGCATTACAAAATGTACGCAGTAAATCGGGTCATTCGCCGAGACGTAGTTAGTCTCTCGGGTTGGAGAGTGGCGCAGTGGCGCCGGCTGTCGAGAAAAACCGGCAACACCGTGCTCCTTTAACAAACACTGTCTTCGCTGGGCACAAAGAGAATGGATTAACAAAGCAAAAATAAGAAATGGTTGAATATTCTATTTATTGCAAATGATTATCATTACGTTCTTTTATTGATTTTATTTCTTTGGCACAAATTTCGAAACATCTTTAAAGCCTTTACATTATTGCACTGTATTATTAGCTCCTCGCAAGATAACGATTCGACTTTATCACCATTTCTCCAAGAGATGCTGGTGGCACATAACATGTTGCGGTTCACCTCGATAGTTCTGATTTCATATATGTATCAGGAGTATCATCGCGATACCCTCTTCATAATGTCGCCGATGATGATCTTTGAATCCGTTACCACGTACCTTCAAGCAAATATCATTCTGCCCGTAGAGGACTGGGAGAAGAGAGTTAGTGGGCTCACCAGCGGAGGGTCTGGGAGAAATCATAATAATGAGTACAGGCTTATGTAAATATTGTGCACTTCAGTTCAGTTTATTTAAACACCACTGTGCGTTTATGTAATAGGTTTTGTATCTCGTGGCGGCCGACGGAACCTTTGACTTTTAGGGAACCTCGTTATACATGCTCGACAAGACTGTTCTAATCTATCTATTTGAATGATCTAAGTTACCAATTAGGCCTTGAGAATGTGCCACGCATGAAAGAATGAGTTGACGCATGGTACCTTACTTTGATGAAGGGTTAGTCACGCTACGACACCATGTTGAACTTCTCAAGTGATGGTGGCCATTTTTGTTAGCTAAGGTTTCGTCATGATATCAGTCTAGCCTAGGTGTTACAACTGGCTACGTTTGGGTTGGACAGGACACTAGTCTTAGCAAGTTAGTTCCCGCGCTCGTATTTTTTGCTGTATCGTTACCTACCTTACCTAAAGCTTGCATCTGGTACAATAGATCCTCTGTTACGGTATTTTTACCGAGGGATTGGGCTATTCAATTGGGAGTTCCTATATCAAAAACGACATATCTTTCCTATGGAGGATGGCCGAATTTGCTGGTGATCCTTTCGACAAACAACAGATGGCAGTCGTGGAACTAACGATCACTTAACAGACGGGGACACCATTCGCCGATCACCGACAAGAAGATTTTGCTTCCGGTTTCGTAACATAGAAAACATATGTGTATAATATACCCCTGGAATATATGTGGGAGAATGACACTTTTCACTACCCATATCTTCATAGAAATCATCTTGATCGCGATTTCTGAATCTACTAGGAAGTTCGGCTTAACATTCAAAAGAACCTTCGTTGTTCCCAGTGAACAACCAATCCTGTGTTATTTCATCACGTCGATGGTGGAGTGCGCAGTTATCTGCGCTTCGTGTTCCACTTGCAAGATGTGTGACTTTTTCTCGTTCAAGTCCCACAGCTGCTGTCTTTATCATGTGCGAAGCAAATGCGTGCGGCCCACTGACCGCCTCGTTGCCGGGACTCAAGTTTATATTTTATTATTTATTCTAATGGTAAGCTTTACGTGCATTTTTCCGAGGCCAATGCATTATTGGCTTTGGTAAATACAGGGCAAGAGGCCATCTCAAGCTTGTATGGGTCCTTTACCTTGTGTGGGGTCCTTCTCCTTTCTTGGATGGTGTCCTTTACCTTGCATGGTGTCCTTTACCTTGCAGAGGTACAGACCACAAGGCACCTCGGCGTGTGCTCCCAGGCGATGGACGTGAAGAGCCAGGGATGATTAATCCCGTAAGGCCCAGGCTGGCGCCAAACCCACGATCAAATGCTCGCAAAGCGGACGTGATAATAGAGAGGTTGCGCACCTTTCCGACTCCGATTCCAGCTTCAACTACCAGAATGAATTGCAGTCCGCTGTTGACATCCATGATAAAAACGATTTGATTGACGTTTGCAAATCGTAAAATGTCATAACTTTGTGGCAGAATAATTCTGACTCGTAATCGGAAGTGCACGTAAATCGCAAATATTATAGTCGTGTTTCAAGTCATAACGACTAGGATCACGACTTCAATATTCATTATTTATCCGCACTTCCGATTTATAAGGCCACATTTTTCTGCCTTCAATTTATGGTGTTTGACAAATTGAAAAGTTCTATCAAATCGTTTTTATCAAGGCTGTCCATAGCGGACTGCAATTCATTCTCGTAGTTTTAGTCGGAGTCGAAGTCGGTCCTCTGCGCAACCTCTCTATTATGTATGTCGTACCTTTAGACAACCTCCTTTATAGGGGTACAGCGTGCGATCAATGTACAAAGTATAGCACGGTGCTACATGGTGGCGAGGATGATCGTGATCTATTTATCTGCTTGCTCGACAAGACTGTTTAAATGATATAAGTTTAACTTAATTAGGCATTCATGGTGTATGCCTTGTGCATACACTAGTGGCACTGTACTGTAAACCATAACCGGTTACCCGGTACTGTAAATGATACAAGTTGCGCACACAACAAGTGCTTGGCGTCGAATACTTCCGCAGTGGCACATTAAATTTCAGCAGAGAAAACCTGTTCAATTTCAAGTGAGACGGCGAGTCGTTTTGGAACCCACACTGTTCACGCAGCTTTGGTTTCAAACTGCAAGCAATACGCTAGTTTTGGGGAAAAGAGTGACTGGTCATTACAAAAGTCAAATATTTAAAACGACACTGTCATTTTTCCGCGTTGATACTGAAATGCTGATGAAAGGGCCAGCATTCCTTTCCTATATAATGTGTTGCGGGAACTAAAAAGACTATACTATCCTTCATGATGTATACAATGGAAGTATGGCCTTAATGGACNATTGGTGACTTAGATCATTCAAATAGATAGTTTGAACAGTCTTGTCGAACCGATCTTCATCAAAGTAGTTCACGGAGCAATATGGCGCTGTCCGATATACGTCAGAGTTACGATGTTGGCACGAATCGTTCTCTGACGTTCAGATTGTGTAAACTGGTCATTTCCCACTGTAGCCCTCCGCTCAATCGACGTCATCTTCGGAGGTACTCGGCTACATTCGGGCGGCCATCGTAACCTACCTCGACTGTATATAGGAGCCTCGGCGTAGTAATCATCTCGCAAATCACGAGATAATTCAGTGATTCGCCGCAGTGAGTGGGTCGTCTGTGACATTGACCGTAACCTTCCGCACTTAATGATGTAGTGCAGACCAATGCTGATACTTTTTCACGTATAAATGGGTTCTTTGCGCATTATATCGGTGGGATAATATATAAATATTTCACGTCAAGCCATGAAATAATGGAAATTATTCGTCAGGTCAAAAAATTATTTCCCGAGGCGAAGCCGAGGGAAATAATTTTTGACCTGACGAATAATTTCCATTATTTCATGGCTTGACGTGAAATATTTATTTTATCATACCTCAACTTTGAACATTATGATGAATTTTATAGCGAGGAGGCCCACCCTGGCATGCAGCGCAGGCCTACTAACTATACAGAAGTTCTGCAGCCAAAACATTCAAAAATCTGTGTCGGACGTCATCGGGGTATATCACTCCTCTGAGACATTCAGACCCCCTGTGCTTTGTTTCGACCCACGCGTAGGCCTACTGAGGTGAGTGGAATGAGCCCGACCGGGCAAGGCCAATACACGAATCAATGAATCCTTTCTTGGCACTTGCTAAAACAAAAAGGCTGTGGTTGCGGAATAGGCCTACACCGTGTTTCGATCGTAGGACTTGATACCGGTATGTAGGCCTACATGTGGGCCTGCGCCACCCACGGCACGGCCGCCTATCGGCCGGCTGGAGGAAGGGCAAAGTGGCGGGGTAGGATACGGATCCGACGCGCCCGCCTGTGAAACAAACAAACACAAACAGCGGCAATGGATGATGCAGGCACACCTAGGCCATGTAGGCCTTCAGTCTGTCATGATGTAGGCCTACCTTCGTAGTTCACGTGAACTTCGAAAATATGGTATCATTGCACAAGATCTAAAGATTGCTGCTGTATTGTATCTCCTACGGTATTTCCTGCATGCCCAAATCGTCGTTGTCTGACGAAGAACGTCACGACATGCACGATGACACTGCCGACGGCCAAACATGAAATAATGCCATGAAATAATGAAAATTATCGCATGGCACGTGACCGTAAATGACACGCTGTGATTGGCTGACGTTCCTTTGAGGTATGATCATTTTATTTATTGTAGAATCTGAAGTTATTCAGTGGATTAAGGCACATTTTAGGCAGTGATAACACCGAGGATGGACAACGTTACAATGTCGAAACAAAATGGCCGACCAGCCTTCACTTCACCACTTGAGAAGTTCAACCTGCTGCAGACTTGCCAAGTCTCACGCGATTCGCGGGAGTCTCACGCATTTGGACCCATTCTCCCGCACTCCCGCAAGGTCAGTGCTTTCTCACGCATTCTAGCGAAACGTAATTTCTTGAAAAAAATCTTCAGCGGTTTTGCAGTTCAAAACTGACTATAATACACGCCGGCATCTATCGGTCCTTACTTGAATCATGCGGACAGACGATCATGCTTGGCGCCAAAATCATCAAATCACAGGCAAGCTCTGACAGACAGCAAGTTGGTGCACAATAGCTCCTACTCCGATGGTCATGACGATGATGAACCTGCCGCAGCTCGTGGTGGCCATGATACTCCATCCAGAAAACGAGTTAAGGGCCAGCTGGCATTGTGAATTTTTGGAACGTCTGGTCAGACGTTGTAA
>NMRB01001521.1:98830-115754 GCA_002633025.1 Notospermus geniculatus
ATATCATGGCGAGATTTGATATTCAAATTTGATAACTTGACATAAGTCAGAATCTGGTGATGGTAGAAGCCTAAAACCTTCACCTACACCTAGGTTATCAAGGATGAGCTTTCAGATTACGCAATGACCTTGAAGGTCAGAGGTCAAGGTCAAGGTCAAACAGCTCTAAAGTGCAAATCGGCTCAGAATATCAGGAGAAAACTCATTAGAAGCCTGAATTAACCATCCCCTATAGGTTTAACCAAGGATCATGTTCCAGTTACGCATTACTTCTCAAGATGAGAGGTCAAGGTCACAGACAAACATCACAGATATCATGAGATAAGTCAGAACCGGGTGATGGTGCTAGCCTAAAACCTTCACCTACACCAAGGTTATCAAGGATGAGTTTTCAGATTATGCAATGACCTTGAAGGTCAGAGGTCAAGGTCAAATAGTTCTAAAGTGCAAACCTGCTCAGAATTTCAGGATAAAAGTAATTGGAAGTCTGAATTAACAATCTCCTATAAGTTTAATCACGGATGCCTGTTCCAGTTATGCAATACTTCTCAAGGTCAGAGGTCAAGGTCACAGTTAACTAGCTCTACAGTAGTAAACTTCTCATCGGAAACCATTGACATCGCTCCGATGTCCTTTTCTTGTTTGATGTTGCAGTCCTGACAATGTGGAAACGGTCACACCAGTTTAACCGCTGGCCATTAAGGCCTTCATGCATTACATGACAACTGTCGAAATGAGTCAGAACAATAGTTCGTTCGAAAATACTTCATGCGACAACATTCGACAACATGTCGAATTTCTCTGATGTTTTTCGAGAACGATGCGACACTTTGCTGGATCAAATGTTATCGAACGGCTTATTGTAGTGACTCATTTCGACATTTTTCTTGCAGTGTATGAAGGCCTTTAGGTATACCACATAACGAGTCGATGAATTACAACGTGACAAGTTAAATGGCTACTCCCCTAACCGGCCCAAAAATGACTTCAAAACCTGATCCTTGCGATGTAGGCGCTTCGTTTGGGGTCATCGATGTCGATGCAAACTTTGTAAAGTAATGACGTAAAACCAGCAGCACAACAGGCCATATCACAAACGATTCTGCTCGCCACCGAGCAAAATCGTCTGTTGACGCCAGGTATGTGCTGGACAGCGATGTGCGGAATTTCCTCGGTGGCTATTCGATCGCTTGCGATGTCGCCTGGTGCGCTCCTCGGTTAAGTGCCAACGGTTCTAACGTTTATCGTCAATTAGTTAATGAATTAAGAGGCGTTAACTCAAATCTATACCTTCCAGCAATAATTTCCTCATTATCAAAAACGACGGTATCAGGACTTTGATTCGAAGGTATCAACAGACTGCTGTGTTGTAAGCAATGCTAACCATTTATCAGTGTTCTAGGCAGGCCACTTTTACAGGGCGGTGCCACCCTGTTCAAAAATCAGATGTCATTTTACCGCCCTGTTTAATAATGTAACTTGCAATGCATTTTCTATTACACCACCCTGTTTGACTTTCACTCCCGCCCTGTTTGAAAATACAGGGCCTTAAAATCATCGGAAAATGCAGTCATCCCGCCCTGTTTGGAAAAATTTCTGGCTAGAACACTGTTTATACCATACAGGAAAAGCTGGAGCCCGGTTTGGCAGTTTTTTAGCTCACTGGGGTGAGCTATTACAATGGTGCAGCGTCCGTCGTCGTGTTCCGTTAGCAGGGCACGTTTCGTAACTGCTTGAGCTATTGATCTGAAACTTGGTACATATATACCCCTAGGTCAGATGACCCACGGCACCAAGTTTCGGTCCCATTCAACTCTCAGTTTGGCCACCAGGTGGCAGAAACCAAAAACACAAAAAGTGCAATAACTCCTGAACTAATGACTAGATCGTCTCCAAATTTTTATCATAGGTGTAGCTAATAAGGATACATAACATATAACGGGTTTTTGATTTGACCTACTTTTCAAGGTCACAGAGGTCAAAGTTCGACAAAAGTGACGGCGAACCTGCCACAGTTTGTCATTATTTCACCGAGCGACTTCATATGTTGCATAAACATGCATTGGAGGGGTACCTTAAAAAATACCAAGTTTCGGCCCGATTTGACATCCGGTATGGCCGCCAGGTGGCGTAACCTGAAAATCAAGTAAGTGCTATTACTCGGGAACGGCTTGACGCAGAGTGCTCAAATTTGATATTTACCTCCATCTAGATGACCTTTACATGCATGTCAAATTTCGGTCTGATTTGACTTCGAACATGGCCACCAGCTGGCGTAACCCAAAAATCATCAAAGTGAACGCCTTAACCCAAAGTGCTCCAATGTGATATGTGGCCCCCTGGAGATGACCTTTATGTCCATGTGAAGTTTCGGCCCGATCGGACATCCAATATGGCCGCCAATCAAAGTCCTACCTGGGAATGACTTGACCCAGATTGCTCCTAACTGATATGTACCTCCCTCTATTATGTCCAAACCAGTGAGCACATGGTCCATGGACCATTTCATTTCTCCCTGAAATTCAAGTCCGATTGCATTGTTCAACGAGGGATTAGGATATACATGTATAGCTATAGAGACCATGACTATTCAAACATAGCCATACATTGTGTAGCGGACTTGTATTGCTAGGACTAGCATGTGAGTGTTCAGTTTGCAATACACCGTAGAGTCGGTTCTATAACATCAATGCATTATATGCCGAAGTGCCGCCAACAGTTCATTACTGGGCAATTGTCCGGTAACGGAATTACAAATCAGAGCAAAATTTAGTCATATTTTTAGCTCCTACCCTTATCTCGCCAATACGACAAAAACAAAATCAGTCACATCCTGGGCACATCAGTCCAAAATATATTTGAACACGTTCAAACCCAGTCTACAATTCAAGCTTAAGGAGCAGCGTTGCCCACTTTTCTTGCTTTTGTCGGTAACAGAATTAATCAGAGAGACAGTGCAAAAACAGTCACCAACTTTCAATTAATTCTTAAACAATCCCCACAGAACGTATGATTACAATAACAGCATGATAATACAGCTTAGGTTGTAAATCTTAAGCCGCCCATACACATTCAATATTATTGCACAATATGAGGACCAAAATGGGCGATATACTGCCAATCTTTCTTCCACCCATCATGCCAGAAGCACATACCCCTTTTTTGGCCCCATATTGTGCAATAATATTGATCGTGTGTGGCCGGATTTAGTTCAGATATTAGCCACCACCAAATCTTTCAACACCTACGAGAAATTAACATTTCTAAAGACAGTGCATGGTAACGGAATTACAGTAACGGAATTACAAAAATTTACTTCCGAAAAGAAAGGCTTCAAAGTCATATTCATCATTCCCAACGTGATTATGCTGTACTTGTCCATTGTTCCTCAATCAGATGTGAAATCAACCAACGCACCAACGTTTTCACCGATGTAATCTGAGGTATGGGGGGCTAAAGAAGGGACCAAAAACTAGGTCATGTCAGGACATTCTGTGCAACAAACATGAATTTTAATTTTCATGAATTTATCTTGCCTTATAACTGAATATACTTCACATTATAATTTCCAGCAGTGTTGCCTGAATCTCCTAGATTTTTTGCAGACTGATATGCACGGGTTGTAATATCAAAGACGAAAATAAAAAATTGATTTTGTAATATCCATTCTCCACTGGAGAATTGTCCTACTATGTCAGAGCCCGGTTTCCCGCCTGCATTGATCGACCAATGGCGCACAGGAGAAGGCCTGGTCAGTTCCTTGCGAATAACACATGATGTGGTGGGATATCACTAGGCCTATGTTGTCAGTCAAATGCCGCCGTATACATGGTGAAATGGATCCACATTCCATAAAACCACAATCCGTAATAGCGCCTAGTACTGACGGCCTATTTAAATTCCCGTCACGAAGTACGTAGTAAAATGGGCGTTGCTCATCTTGAATTCTGGATTGGTGCTATAGAACCGACTCTACGGTATATCGAGGTTTATGTTGATTGTCTTTTACGTAATAAACCCAAAATCATGCTAAGCATTTCTTTTCGGAGGCGTTTACACGCTAACAAATAAAAGAATGAATTAAGGCAATAATTCATGTTTTCAAATATCATAAATAAGTTGAGAAAAATGCCAAGTAATTGCTGAATATCATCAGTGACTTCACCTTCGAAGACCCACACGAGGAGAGTCTCGATTCGCTGAGAATCTGAAATACGATGAATGCAGTCGTGATCAAAATTGTTGCTGACGTAATCGACGAGTCGTCCAATGAGGTCGTCTTCTTCAGTGCTTTATTTCTTTGACTTCGTTTCACGGCTACGATAACACCCGTGTTGAAGATAGAAAGTAGGATGATTGGGATATAGACCGCTAAAGAATTGGAGATGCCGTCGTAAAGAGTATCCCACGGTTCGTTGAAGTGATACGGGCAAAACCAATATTTATATTTCTCTTGGAACGTACGAAGTGTACAGTTTACAAGGCCAAAAGCAATGCCGAGTGTAGGAATGATTGCGGCAGCAATCTTGGCCTTGTGCATTGTGCATACTCTGGTTGCTTGTAAAGGCCAAGTTAACGCAATGAAGCGATCGAATGTCATGACGACTAGTAGCGTGGGAGAAAGAACCAAGCCTGTCTCTAAGCTTGACAAGTAGTAAACGCAATATCCATGTTTTACTTTGTTGTTTTTAAAGAGTTGTGGTGCCATTACTAGAAGATAGCGTAGAATCATTTTACCATAGATGTACACACTGTCAAATACGGCCACACAGCGCATGTAAAAACAGGTCGTACTCTTCTCATACTTCTTCTGGTTCATTACGAGAAAGCTTAGCGTATTGCCGAACAGCCCCAAAAATATGAGCAATGGGGGAAAAGGGACTGTTAGAATGTAAACTACAATATCAATCTTGTGTCTCAGCGAACTTCCTTGGTTGTATTCCGTCGTTGTTGAATCGTTTAGGAACATTGTGGAACAGATAATACAATTTCAGTTTCGATATTTGGTATGTTTGACATGAACATAAGTTTATGGTGTATGTTTATGAGTACATTGTGACTGAAAACGAAGAGAAGTTAGGAATGATGCAATGACATGTGCCCTGCATTGCTGATTATTCACGCAGACCTGGACCCACTAATTCAGGTTTCTTCCTCCGTGGACCTTACACGAAAAGCGATGACAACTGAAAACAATGACGGGATGGGTTATCCTTCGTAGGGCAATCTGAATGATGCTAAGATCTCGATGTCGATGACTAAAGATTAGTCGAGTTATGACGAGTAGGCCTAATGTCACATTCAACGCCAGTAGCTGCCGGCCGAAGGAGCATTTTCGGATGAGAATGGTTCACAGTGCAGAACTCTCATGTTGGCATGCTCTATCACGAATGGATAAAGACAACTGTCCCGTTCAAATATTCTTGGTCTTTGGTTGACCGTCCCTCTATAGCAGCCATCTCCGTGTCAGAATTCAGTACAATGACTTTGATAAAATCGGTCGGGCTGGCGATGATGATGCCCGAATGCTTGACAGGCCTACTTACGCAGTGTGTTGATATCCTCAACTGCATCGGCAACAACAAATGTAGCATATCGAACCAAGAAGGAGTCCGCCGCCGGTTCCGCTCACGAAGCAGGCGTATAACAGGAACTAATCAAGTACTAACTGTTTTCTAATAAAGTTTATGGCTTCGATGTGTTTTTAAGACAACCAGTAAAGCAATTGAAATTTTCGCACTCAATCTGGTTTCTCCGAACACGAGCTGTGATATTGAATCCTTCTGATCGTGTATACATAAATATATATCATTATCTTCAATTTCAAGTTGAAGGTAACATTTTTAAAAAGCGGAAACGATTTTTGTTTGTAGGCCTAGTGAGAATAATAAAATTAAAAGATAAAATGACGGGGATCATGCTTGATTCCTTTGTGGGATCACTGAACAGCACGAACTGGGCCTGACCTTGCAAAAAGCATGTCGTGCGATGCTACTTAAATCCATTATATACTGTACTCGCGCCCCAATACCGTCCTGGGGGGGAAATCAGAGTAGGCGAATAGGCCCTATTGGTATGCAACAGACCTCATTGTAAGATGATCAGATCATGACTTGATGTATAATCACCAGAGCGACGCGAAGTTTTGACATGCTAATTGCTGTTGCAAAGGGCCTATTCGCTTGACGGCAATTTCTATACAATTTCTATACAATTTCCCAAGCTGGGTAAAGTTAAGGATCCTTATGTTTACCCAGGATGATCCTGGGTAAAGAAAATGATTACCCAGGATAATCCTGGGTAAACATGACATTGACCCATTCAGCCCTACTGACGACCGAACGCCACAAGGATAAATACCAAACCACAAGTCATTCATAGTCTGATCAGTTACAACAGGCGGTCAACTAAATTCAATCCTCCCCCGCCCTATCTCCACCTTGGCCTTTTACTCCAAGAGGCCTATTGTCATACTCAATGCATATTACGATGGAGGCGGTCTCACCACCTTTTAATGAAGGTGTGTTAAAAACACGAAACCAGAGTATATGGCAAGCGAATTGTCCAGTTATTTGAAAAACCTATATTTTTGCACTAAAACCTAGTTTTTTGCTCATAAAACTTACTTTTTGTGGAGAAAATATAGGTTTTTTGACAAAAACTAAGTTTTTTGAGCAAAAAACCTAGTTTTTGTCATAAAACTTATATTTTTACAATAAAACCTGGTTTTTTGCAATAAAACTAATTTTTTTGCGATAAAATATAGGTTTTTCAATTATCAGCATAAAACTTAGTTTTTTGTACAAAAATATTAGTTTTTCGTCAATAACTGGACAAACAGCCAAAAACCTACATTTATGCTTAAAAAACCTGGTTTTATACAAAAACTTAGTTTTTCTTCAATAAAACCTGTATTTTTGTAGAAAATATAGGTTTCTTGAATTACTGGACAAACGGCGTACAAAAACCTAGTTTTTGTCAGGAAACTTACATTTTCTACCTCGTCCCATGTGTACGATTTCGCTGTAATATTGGGACGAGGATAGGAAACCTCGGCCCCACATGGTACTTAATGCTTTCACCCACCATTGACTTGGATGTTCGTAGTGGAAGCACGCCGAACTGCGCATTGGTATGTATGGGCGGTTATTTCCGCAAAAAATCAGTGTCAGGTTTTTCATTTTAGCACAGAATTCCTATGTAGACAGCGCACAAGTAGCGTGAAATATCTTCAAAAGCAAGATTTATTACGTTTATCCGAGGTTTTGTATGCTGACAGCGTAATTTATATGTTGCGAGAGAAACTGTACAGAACTCGCGAAAGAACCAAGTTAGGATCCAAGTTTCGCATCCAAGTTTAAGATAACAATTTCTCAATTGTCCGCTAGATGGCGCAACAGTTGAACCAGCCGAGGCCTTATGTACACTGTAGACTACCCTCGGCCAATGGTAGCCTACCCAATACTCATTATGTTAATGATTAGGCCTCCAATATGATAATAGAATCAGCTGAAGCGCCATCTAGCAAACGATTGAGAAATTGTTATCTTAAACTTGGATGCGAAACTTGGATCCTAAACTTGGTTCTTTCGCGAGTTCTGTCGCAACATATATAAATTACGCGGTCTGCATATAAAACCTCGGATAAACAAAATAAATTTTGCTTTTGAAGATGCTTCCCGCTACTTGTGCGCTCTCTGCATAGAATTTCTGTGCTAAGAATGAAAAACCTGACACTGATTTTTTTTTGCGGAAATAACCGCCCATAGGTATGCGCATGCGCACTGCAAACAATGGGCACTGGGGACGGGTATTTTACCAACCTCGTACCGACGAAATCATCTTGGTCAGTGGGACCGAGGTTTAAAAAGGTAGGTTTCTGATAAAAACTAGGTTTTTATCAAAAACCTACTTTTTATGGCATAAAACTTAGTTTTAGTCAAAAAACTTGGTTTTTTGACTGATAAACTTAGTTTTATGGAATAACTGGACATTTCAGTGCAGAAACTTACATTTTTGTCGATAAAATGGGGGTTGTTTGGCATAAAACCAGGTTTTTTGTCATAAAATATAGGTTTTTTACAAAAACTAAGTTTTTTGACAAAAACCTATATTTTATGAAGCATAAAACTAAGTTTTCTTCTATAAAACTTGGTTTTAGACAAAAACTAGGTTTTTTGCTCAAAAAACTTAGTTTTTGTCAAAAAAACCTATATTTTGTCCACAAAAACTAAGTTTTATAAGCAAAAAACTAGGTTTTAGTGCAAAAATATAGGTTTTTTGAATAACTGGACAATCCGCTTGCCATAAGAGTAGGCCTATATATACTGTACTCGCGCCCCAATACCGTCCTGGGCGGGAAATCAGAGTAGGCGAATAGGCCCTATTGGTATGCAACAGACCTCATTGTAAGATGATCAGATCATGACTTGATGTAGGCCTAGTGCGTGAATCACCAGAGCGCCGCGAAGTTTTGACATGCTAATTGCTGTTGCATAGGGCCTATTCGCTTGACGGCAATTTCTATACAATACCGACCGTAGGCCTACTAAGCTCGGCCCACCTGACAATCTACCACCTACTCTGATTTCCCGCCCAAGACGGTATTGGGGCGCGAGTACAGTATATATACATGCTTTTCATCCTGCGAATATCAGGGGTTCTTAAGCCAAGTGCATGCCGTAGGGGGTGTGTTTTTTAAAGTCGAATGACCCGGCTGAATGCGGAGTCGACAGCGTTGGGTCAGTCAACTTTAAAAACACACCTACCACATTGAGTTTTGCTGCAATGTGCGCCTGACCTTATCGCTCGCTCCTTTCGTCCCCCACACACAAACATGCGGTGACACAGGGAGTCGAACGAGCATGAAGGACACCTGATTAGCTCTGTATGGCGAAAAAATGATGACCTCATCATTTCCATTTCGCTGGTGCTGTATTCGAACGGTGATAAGTCCGCAGGTGGATGCAGCCCTACAGGGATTTTAGAAAACTGTAGCCCTGATTTGTGCTCAATAGCATCACCAGAAGGCTTACTGTATTTTGCGTAATATTACGCCGATTTAGCGTAATATTACGCCAAGGGAGAATTCATTATTTTGCTAGCATAGAAAGTAGTTCTTGAAAACTCGCGCAGTGATCCCATAACTCATAGAGATCCGCGACCACGTGGCTGACGAAGTGAGCACCGTTACAGGCATTATGATTACTTGTGTCTGTAAATAAACAAACGAAAATGTAGGCCATAGTGATCTGAATTACCATAATATTTTTCTAAGGTCATATAACAATCATCTGTCTTTTTGACATTCTCACTCATAAAGTGTTTCTTAATTTCGATCCAGTGGTCCAAAGTTCTCATTCCCACAGGAAATACTTTATTTGCTATACCTTCTATTGTAATCTTAAGATTAGTTATACCAGGGTTTTCAAATTTCTCAGAATCTCTTGTGCCAGCAGTATGATCTGTGATAAATAAAAGCAAAACCCCTTTTATTGACCTTCTAGGGAAATTGATATTTTCATTAATTAAAGTATCTGCTGAATCAACATGAACAGTTTTAAAGTGATCAACCCAAACGTAAAGAAGGGAAAATCCTGTGTTATAACTATCACTTAATTGATTAGCTAATGTTTCATTTGTTACTGTGTCATATTCTAAAGACATATTTTTTAACTCGTAATTCATATTTGCTACTGTACCAGTAACAATTATATCTTCTTTTGGTGCTAAAGTTATTTCAAAAATAATATCTTCTTTTATCGGAAATTTATACAATGGAGCATGAGTTGATAATAATTCAAAATCTAAAGGTATCATATATTTCTTATCAAATACAGTCTTCAGTGTTTTCTGTACAGTTGTTTCACCTTGAACATGGCCTTCAGCAACTCCTGATTTTAATTGTCTTAATTGCTTAGCTTGAATTCTTTGAAATACTAAATTACTTCTTTCTTTCTCACTCAACCATAGATCTTTGAAAGTTGTGTATAAGTTATAATTATCAAGTTGAAAGATTGTTTCAGTTCCCCATTTTACAACTAGTTTTGAGATTAGATTTCTACCTAAATTATTAACGACATAATTACTTGCATGCCCAATAAGATCAACATCAGCTGATAAGTAAAATGTTCCTGGGACAAAGAAAGTATTTTCTGTTAATCTCGGTATTCTTATGTATAATGTTTCTTTTGAATTTGCTGAAGATGGATTATTACAAATAACATGGTGCTGTCTTTCAGCTTTTAAACCTAATCCATTTCTAGAGATTTCTATTTGTATTTAGAATTGTTCCTGTTGCCATTTATTTAACGTTTATTTTTTGATATAACTAACACCTCTCATTATTCCGTAAACTATAGAACTAACAATAATGAAACCGAGTATAATTAAATGTTCTGCTAGAAAACCAACAGCTGCTCCAGCTGATTTAAAGATAAATGAAACTATTGAACCAATTATACCTGGTAAAGCTGAAAGTGACTTCTTCGCTAATTCTTTTAACCATTCTGCAAATTTCTTTAGCCCTTCTTTTACTTTATTAGGAATATTTGGTTCTGGGGATGGTGGAGTTGGTGGGTTTGGAGTTGGTGATGGGGGAGATGGTGGAGTTGAACCTTTCAGACTATTACTGATGGATAAACCTAAAGTTGTGAATGTCATAACAATTGCAAGTATAATTGCGCCAACTGTTAAACCTTCAATTTTAAAGAGTAACTTAATTCTATCTTTTAGTGGTATTTTAGAATCAGGATTGTTTAAGACATCAGTAATTAAATTTTTCATCCTTCTTGTTTGAGATATCTTCCTCAGTTCTTAATTCAAATGCCTTCTTTCTTTCTATTACTAATTTCTTAACTACTTCTTCTTTTTCCTTTTTTAATTCACCGATCTCTTTTTCTAATTCATCTTTATCAGCAACACCTAATGCGGTAGTATTGATATATTTTGTTACTAAATCATTTACTTTCTTTCCCATTTCTTGATTCTGTTTTTCTAATTCTTCTATCTGCATGTCTTTATCTCGTTTAACTGCAGCAAATTCCTCACTTGTTTTTATTAACCCCTTTCACTCTCTTAAAGCATTATCTGAGAAACCTAATCTTTTAAGTTCTTCTTCATCTACATCAATAAGTTGTTTAATTGGGTCAATAGGTAGTTTTTGTATATCGTTTATTATCTTTTCTACTTCTGGGCTTATTTGTTGCGGTTGAGTTCTGGAAGGTTCACTGTCCATATGTTGAAGACCGGCTTCGACTTCGACTTCGGTTAATAATTCTGGAGAAAAAAGCTTTTCGGCTACTTCCCTGGCAAAATGTACACCATATTTTGATTGCATAGTTTGCCCAGAATAAAACAATCCACCTTTTTTTGTTAAACGTAAATAGTACTTTGTTTTATTATTTTCATCTTTATCTTCATAAATTAAGTCTTTATCCTTATCTCTTACTTTCTCTATTTGTTTATCAGCTAATATTGCCTCTGGCTCATAATATATGTTTCTTCCTTCGGTATGTATTCTTGGGGCTAACCGTTGTAAACCTTCTTTTGTATATCTCCATCCTGTTTTTTTGATAGCATTTTCTAACTTTTGTTCATTCTCAATGTACCTAAATTCTTTTTTCTGTATTTCAGGCGGCGTAAATGTAGGTGCGTCATCTAAATTATCGCCTGTGATGTATTGCGTATTATCATCAGTAAACCTAGTTTCTTGTGTTTGGTCTGGTTTATCAGAAGCCCGCATTTTACTAAACCTTTCTTCCAATTCAGCAAGTTCTGGATCAGTTCCTCCTTCGGCCATTTATTTAACGTAAAAGAAGTGCAACACCCACTAATGCACTAGTTACACCATATAAAGCGAACTTTATGTCTTCATGAGTTGTACCCGCGTCTTTATTATCTGGTTCTGATTGAACTTCGACTGCCGCAGCTACTTCATTTGATTTATCTGGTTCTTTATTGATTTCATCTTGGGGGACTATGTCTTTCACTTTTGTTCTAAACGTTTTAACTGGTGAACCTTCCATTAATTGCGGTAATCTTCTTTTTTCTTTATTAATGTCATTTCTCCCAGAGCATATTGCAGACCGACTACCATTCAATGGGTGATATGAATAAAAATAAGTAATAACTTTTACTCCAGTTTTTGATGTATTTACTGGTGACTGAATATGAATAAAACAGGAGTAATTACTGCAAGTAATTACTTGTAGCTACTACTAATAAGTATTAGTAAATACTAGTGCAGTAGTTATTCCAAAAACAGTAGCATAGCATAGCATACTGGCGAGGATATAATCCGCAGCAATGTGGTTGATCAGTTTCAGTATGGTGAACCCAGGACTCAGACGAGTAAAAAATAGTAGGGCAAAGCGATTACTTTGCAGTAAAACCAACTGTTTATTCATGTGAATTCAAGTGTTCACTTCTACTTGGAGTAAAAACTTGGAACTAGTTACTTTAACTTTTAGTAACTATTAGCTAGTAGATACTGATTTTTATTCATATCACCCAATGAGTGGCACAAATCTTATTAAAGGAGTTGTCAGAATTTACAAATGGCACGAAGGAATTTTAGCACACGTTTGACAACAAGAGAACAAATGTCGACATCATCAATAATGATAGTCAACAAGTTGCCATGCGTCCTTGACGACGCCCCCATGATACGTCCAATGCATTTCCTCCAGACCGTATAAAGGCGGTTCATGTAGGGTTTCGTCAAGTCCCACAGCTGGTAGTTATAGAGGGACATGCAGTAGGTCTTGTCGCCTAATTTGTCTTCGGCAGTTTCGTGCGTTTCGCGGCCCGCATGGAGGCCACGTGACAGCCCAGCTTCTGGAATGTAACAACGTCACAACAACCTTCTTCGTCATGCCACGCAGCTCGCTCGCGCGAGTTGTGAATTTACTCCGTTTTGAAAGCCAAATTCTAACATGTTTTATGTCACTATTTAGTCGCCTACTGTGGAATTTGGTCGAAGCTATAGGCGTCAATGTTCTGTAAGCTGGTTTGATAGGTAGAAAATTGTATAGAATTGTTGGAATTGTCTCTCAAGTGAGAGGCGAGGTGATGTCATCTAATTTCGGACACCTCCATTATTCATCACACTCAAAACGTGTGTCAAGCTGCCATCTGGGGCATATTTGGTTGGAAGGTAATCTTGGGATAATATTTCAACGTTTCATACAGTTGGATGTCATGTCGAACCGCTTGTTAAGGTCAAAATTGGTGCAAGAAGAGCAGTTGTCCATCCGGGATAGTTTGTGTAATTTCCGCTAGGTGGCTCCACCGTTCAGTGTAATGGCTTCCATCATCATGAATATTCTTAAATCACCTTTCTTTTCCATGCATGTATATGTACTGTTGTGATATGTGACTTATAGGCAATTTAGGACTTATGTTGGGTTCAATTTGTATCTTGCAGTGAACAGCAACAAGTTGATAAGCGAGTGTTTAGCAACCAGAATAAACCAAGACTTCATCTGCTGTATGAGACATGACTCTCTACTCATTGTTTTGTGCCAAATTCCCACAGGTCTTGAAGAGAGAATAGTTGATTTCACTACATGTATTTACATGATGTAATTGAGCAAGAAGCAGCTTTGTACGTCGATATAAATCAGAAATGCCAGCCTCAATACGTGTTTTAGCCGAGGTAGAACCTAGATGAACTCCTAGGTGTAACTCACTTTTACTTGGTCGAAGAGTAATACCATTGAAATCAATCGCAAGCTCACCTTCGTCTTGTACGTTAAAATCTAAAGGTTTGCTTGCTAGCATTGAACTTAAAACCATCAGAGTAATCATCGGCCACTTAAAGCAGTTTCTTAAGAGCAGAAATCGTTGGTGCCAATAAAATCACGTCATCAGCAAGGTAAAAGCTCCAAAAAATGCATTACCAATGTGGCAGCTAGCGCCAAATTTATTGACTTTATCTAAAAGTTCATCAACGTACAAATTGAAGAGTACCGGGGACAGAACTCCACCCTGCTTGTCTGTCTATCTGTCTGTCTGTCTGCGCGCGCGCGCGCGCGCGTGCGTGCGTGCGTGCGTGCGTGCGTGTGTGTGTGCGCGCGCTCGGGCGTGTGTGTGTAGGTGTAGGGGTGTGTGTGTGTGTGTGTGCGTGCGTGCGTGCGCGCGCGCGCGTCTGTCTGTCTGTCTGTCTGTNTTGCACACTCACAATCCGAGTTCCACCTACGGTCCGAGATCCAAAATTCGGACCTCGGACCGGAAACGTCTTGAAACTCCACCCTCGACCCCATAAAAGAGAATGCCTGGTTTCCAGGTTGGATCTCGGTGAGCGGTGTGCTATCCGAAACCGTGTGTGTGTGGTTCATCGTTCCTCCAACACGTGGCGTATCAATTTTGAGATGAACACACACCTTGTCTTATTAGCCAATCAGACCACGATACGTCATTAGGGCCTAGCTCATTATTCAACATCAAAATGGCGAGGACATGGAGGATGTGGATAGCACCATGCCGGTGTTCGCGTCAGTGATATTTTTGCGTCATGCCGACTTCATAAGGGCCTATACTTATTTCGCTAACAATTCTATTGATTGTTCAGACTTCGATTGTCACGGTTATGATACCGTAGCGTTCTACAGCCCAGCTGACGCGATTCGTGGAGTTATATACTTGTCGAGATCCCAGACAGTGTTCGTATTTTGTCCCGGACTCCCTTGACTTTGGAGCCCTGTCTAGTGTCTGAGCGAGGCTTGTGACTCAGTCAGTAGGCTACGGTACGGTACGGTAGGCCCTACCGGTCGGTAGGCAATCTACAACAACCAGATTCAGCGGAGGCAAGGTGAGTTCTTGGTTTATCATGTTTAGGCCTATGGGACCCCACTTCAAAACCAATCGGTAGGCTTGCGAAATTCGCGCCCGCCATTTTGAAATCGTACATCGCCGAATTTTCGAACTTTTTCAAATAGCCTAGGGCCTAGGCCTAGGTAGGCTAGGCCTAGGCCTAGGCCTACTCTTCATTCCAAATCCCCTCGTGGCCAGTCAGGAATCATTTCCTAAAAGAGGAGAAATTCTCCAGTTTTGAAGAATTCGCCCATTTAGGAGAAAAATTTTGTTGAATTCTCCAAATTGGGAGAAAATTTTAGGCCTAACTGGGTCGTACCACGTGACCCTCCATGAGATGAGAACGTCCATTTTGGCTCTCACCTTGGCTAAAGTCACTTGCAAAGACAGCAAATCATCTTTATTTATGTTTATCCAAAAATCTAGCACAGGGTAACGTCGGCAGTATTCGTCGGTCGGTAGAATTCGCCGATCTCAAAATCAAGTCCGAGCGCCGAAATAAATTGACGGCACAAACCCGTGAAATATCCCCCAATCAGAGTGATTAACTCATAATTTCATTTTAATCACCAAAGAATACAGGTTGTGTACATCAAATCTTCACAAATGACACAAAGTGAGCAAATTCGCAGCAGGTGAGAAGCAATATCGCTGTACCGCCGCCATCTTGTGTCCACTCACATGGTCGGGTCATGACAAAAACATCCCGGTTCTCAACGTAACGCGCAAAATATTGAAAATAGGTCAGTTTCTAGGATTCCTGACACAATATTCGTCTGCTTGTCAATCAAACGGCTCGTCTGCACTGTGTGGGGTGCCTGGAAACTCCTCGACGAATACTGCCGACGTGATGTCATGACCTCGGCAGTTTTCGTCGACAACCAATCAGAGTACCCAAACATGCCACTATCCTATAATTTATGCGTCTGTGAGCCATGTGACAAACTTTGACCTGGCCTTGACCCGTAATAATTTATAATTTATTCGTAATTCGTATGGGGAGCACTCATTGTGTTCCATGGGGGGTTGAGGTAAGATGTTTCTGTCAGGATGACTCAATGCAGTGATGTTGGCCAATATTTCTCGGTTATTTGTCTTCTATATTTTTGTTGTTAGTCATGTTTTTGAATAAATTGAATTTATATGTTTATTTGTTTGCCAGTTTGATTTTTTCCGGCCCCGACGAATCCAGACTCACGCCGACGAATACTACCGAAACCGACTGAGCGGTAAAATTATGGATGCTCCCCCCTACTTCCTGTGAGTTGGTGATGGACACTTCCTGGATATGTTGGGGGATGGTGGTGCTGTGCATTCATGCATAGATCTTTCTTGAATAACTGCGCGTATTGCTAGTAATTCACGACAGGTGCTTAGGTCGGCGAATACTGCCGACGTTACCCTAATCAGTCATTTTCCAAATGCCCATAACAAAATGGTAAATCCCCAATCAAAAACTAAAAATACGATTGCTGCCATGTATTTGGAAAAGTTCACCAACACAACACAGCAGCCATCTTGATTCATCCTGTTTGCACATGCGCATTTCACCAGGAGCATGCGCATTTGCATTTTAAGTTTTCCCAGCTCTTGAACAGGAGAATTTCTCCTAATCAGGAGAAATTCTGGGAGGCAATAATAGACCATTCTCAAATTCCCAGATCTGCGCACTTCCTCCGAAATTTCAACCATAACCTCGATCTGAAACCGGGTGACGTGACGCAATCCATTATTCAGCAATGGTCGAGTCTGACGCAACGTCGTCGACGTCACTGTCGCGGGGCTGTCTGCGTCACCTCATTCAGCTTCAGACCGAGGTTATGGTTGAAATTTCGGCGGAAGTGCGCAGATCGTTCTCGTTTACGTCAATTTGAGAACGGTCTATTGGTCATTTTCTCCTTATTAGGAGAATTTCTCCAGAACAGGAGCATTCTCCTCTTTAGGAAATGAGTCCCGACTGTTGGCGCGAGGTTTTCGGCCGATATCTCCTCAACCATGCAACGGCTGGGCCAAATTCAACATACCATAGGGGTAGGGCCTACATCAATAAGCTTGTCTTTCTTGCCGGTATCTTTCTGCTATCTTCATTTTTTGCGTAAGGCCTGCATAA
>NMRB01001521.1:122463-132806 GCA_002633025.1 Notospermus geniculatus
TGCACCATCTGAGTTACCGTATGTGTCAAGATTGAGTTACCGTTGCCTCGCTTCGATTTTTCTCTCGGTCCGTACACCTTTATTGGGAAATATTTTGGGCTACAATTTACGTCGTGGATAGTTCCTATAGTGAAGAATCCCCCACGTATGTTTCAGCCCTTGAGCTTGCGTTTTTCGTGAGAAATCGAGCTGAATACTGCACTCACCGCGGGATCGAAAATCCGTGGTCGCCATGTTGTTTGTACGGTAACTGCAGGTACCGTAGTCAGTGCAGTAGGTGTGCTTAGACGAAAACCGATGACAACTGAGAACAATGAGGGAATGGGCTATCCTTATTCGGGCAATCTGAATGATGCTACGATCTCAATGTCGATGAGCTACGATCTCGATGTCGATGAGCAAAGATTAGTCAGAGTTATGACGAGTAGGCTTAATGTCAGATTCAATGCCAGTAGCTGCCAACCGATGGAGCATTTTCGGATGAGAATGGTTCATCGTGCAAAACTCTCATGTGGCCATCTATCACGAATGGATAAAGACAAATGTCCCGTCGAATATTCGTGGTCGTTGGTTCACCGTGCCTCTCTAGCGATCTTCGTGTCAGAATTCAGTACAATGATTTTGATAAAATCGGTCGGGATGGGGAGAGTGATGCCCGAATGCTTCAAAGGCCTACTTACGCAGTGTGTGGATATCCTCAACTGCATCGCCAACAACGAATGTAGCCTGTCTAACATAGAAGGTGTCCGCCGGTTCCGCTCACGAAGCAGACGTAACTGGAACTGATCAAGTACGAAATGTTTTCCATGTTTTCCGGAGTGAAATCTTATTTCTTCCGAACTCGAGCTGTGATATTCAATCCTTCTTATTGCATATACATAAATATAGATTAATGTCTTCAATTGCAAGCTGAATGTAACATTGTCAAAAACCAGTAACAATTTTTGTAAAGTTAAGCTGCATTTAGCTGACACGCGGAATGCGGATTGCGGAACGCGGAAGCGGAAAATGCAATGCATTTTCGCATACAACATATCTTTCCGCCAGGGTTTCCGCGTCCCTATACCGCATTCCGCCTTAAGCTACGTTTAGCTGACACGCGGAATGCGGATTGCGGAACGTGGAAGCGGAAAATGCAATGCATTTTCGCATACAACATATCGTTCCGCCAGGATTTCCGCGTCCCTATACCGCATTCCGCCTGTCAGCTAAACGCAGCCTTAGGCTTCTAGGACATTTGTTACGCCTATGCGCGCCACTTGGTGGCCGGGAACGTGTGTAATGAGGAACCGGCAGACCTAATCCGCGACGCGGCGCTGACTATCAACTCGGTCATAACTGCGTCATTGAAAGTGAGGCTTACGTTATTTTCCAATTAATTCTGAATAGCACACCCTGTTTCTAGGCCAAATATAACTAAAACATTGCACTCAATTTCTGATTTTAATTTTCTATCATAAGTACAGGAGTGCTAAAATATATCTTATGGCTTTTGAGCAAAAATCTCTGCGGGAACATGATGAATTTAATCGATAAAGTTAACCATTTTAGCGTAAACGACAGGCGAATGGTCGACGTCATGGGTTGTGAATGACGCAGTTTTTGTAACGTCAGAATGACGCACGACGGCTGATGACGTCCAACAATCGCAAAGGCATGCGCACCTGCGTTTTAACCGAGTTGATGATCAGCGCCTCCTTTTTGTTTGCCGGTACCCCATTAGAAAATCCACGGCGATCTACCCGGCCGCGGTCACTAAACACATCGGATACAGTATTGTCGGTGCTGAAGTAAACATGTAGGCTACGCCCTGGGGTGCATTCTCCTCGTCCATACACGAGTTTCAATTTTGTTTCCCCCTTTGTTTATTCTTTCTTTATTTTATAATAAATATTTTTGATTAAATTGCTTATTTCCTCCATTAGATTTGAGTCGTAAGTAGCACCATACCACCATACGGACCCTCAGACCCAGCGTTGAACATTATGACGGGCTTGGGATTTATTGGTGTTACACAAAGACTGTCTTGAAGGACAATAATGAAGTTTCGGAAATCTGACGAAACACGAAGTACGAAATACGACATTCAACTTCATTTCCAGGACGTAATTTATTTCTGGAGATGGCCGGTACCACAAGTGTGCCTGCTGCCAGTGTGTCTTTTATCGTATCATGTAACACCGAGAGACCTAAGCTCCATCTTGTATTCACGAATTTCCATTTCGTACCCACAAAGTGGAAACGACAGATAAATTTCAAAGTTTAAAGGGACTCTAGAGGGAACTCACGGATACCACGGATATTCGTCAGTTCAATATCTCAATCATAGGTGGCAGGTCGCAATAATAGTTTATAAATTTGTCGATAGATGGCGCGAATATGAAAGTATAAGTACGCATGCGCAGGTACAAGACAGAATCGCGGGATATTCTATAAATAGCGCTGGGGAAAACACATGATCACGTCAGCCATGGAATACCCAGCGTTAAAAATAGACACAAGTTATGAGGAACTGAGAAAAGGTCAATCACAGCGAATCTCTGAAGATTACATAATATCAGTTGGGAAGTGTGCCAGTGCTGGCGATTTAGCGATGTTTATAATAAGGAATTAAACATCGTCATTGCATGGTTGAATGGCAAGGGACATGTAATTGGACCTTTGTGGTGTTTTTTATGTGTGTTTGAACGGAGGGTATAATGTCCACCATGTATACTGAGCATAACTTGTGTGATGTTGAATCTCCTTTGTACGGTGTTCGGTCTGCATGGACTGGGCATGGTTCGGTGCAAATGATGACGTTCTATGGTGTTGCCCAAATTCCCGCAATGAACACCCCTCCGAAACCGATGTCCCAAATTCAGCCCTTCAAGAAAACAAAGTGTCCATGAAAAACAAAGCTTTATCATCAAGTTTTCCCCGAGAACTCGGTTAATGAAGTGTACAGTGCAGTGCTTCTGATTCGACGGGCGCTATATTATCTTCAGATGCACAAATCTGACCAACATTTTTATATTTCCAGTTAGTCCATTTCTCTCAAACCCCTGACTACATTCCTGTATAGGCCGGGGTATAGGCCTAATCTGTTTGGCACTCAGAGTTTCATAAACGTTAGACTTTCCCTATGCTCGAAGCATTGAGAAAAGTCAACTTCAGCTTTTCTTTGGCTCAAGTCCGACCCCAACCCCGGGACCCTAACATAATGCCCCAACTGTGCAAACTACTGTGTACAATAAACCTCTGAGTATTCTGAGGTACATGTAATAGGATAATTATTCTAAATCTAATTGCATAATACATGTAGTAGTTTGTTCCGCCAGACCGTGGAGCTTTTCCATGAGGTGTATCTATTTTTAACGCTCGGAATTCCATGGCTTACGTGACATCATCATGGGTTCCCCAGAGCTATTTATAGAATTTCCCGCGATTCTGCCCTGGACGTGCTTGACCAGTGGCGCCAGCTGGTTGAAGCTAAATGGTACTCATATTAGCCTAATAGCCGGTTCCCTCTAGAGTCCCTTTAATATACACCGTAACCATGGTACTGTATTTGGCGAACGTCATACGCTAAAAGCCGCTCTTGCAGCAGGCAATATTTGTGTACCAGCCATCTCCTGAAATACATTACGTCATGGAAATGAAGTCAAATTTCGTATTTCGTACTTCGTGTTTCGTCAGATTTGCGAAACCTCACTATTGTCGCTAATAGGTCTAAGTACGAAAAGGACTCCCAGATGAGTGGTTGTGTAAATCGTCCGCAAGAGGGTTAAAGCTGCCGATTTGACAGAGGCTGATATATTTTTTGTTAAATTATGACGGGGAAAGAGCAAAAAACTAAATATTAAATTTGGATTGGGAATGTTTATCATCCACGTATTCCATTATATCCATTGTTGAGTTCAGTTGTCAGCAACTGACCACCAGTCGTGATTTTATGTCGTTGAATATTTTGTGCTGTTGGTTACATGAAATGAACGATTGGAGCCTGACCGAAGGATCGGATCAGAGATATCGTTAGAAAGGCTCTGATAAGGTCATATACGCAAAATTTCGTGCAGTTTTTGCATCGCACGTCGTGGAAACATAGTCCTTTGTGTTGAGAGGGCCGCTGAGCCACTGTTGAAGTCTGCTGATGTGACTCATTGGTACAAATTCTGTACAATCACATCTATCTCACCGCAGCACCACTGGTGAACGAAACTATCACACAGCGCATCAAAGTTAAAGCCACACTGTATTGAATTCAAAAATTGCTTACGTCCTCCGACGTTAGTGTAAATGTAGTATGCTCTATCTGAATGCATTAGAGCTCTGCCTGCAGTTTTTTCATTGTGTGCTGAAAACTAGGTCTTGATTCTTTGAAGTTCGTATCAGACAAGCAATTTGGGAACCAACACTAGGTTATGAGACCTCTGCCTGCACTGTCCTAACACTTTGAAAATGTCGTAAAATTCAATACCGTGAGGCTTTAAATGACCGATATTCGACCGGAATTGGTCGAGCCCGTGATGATCGGCAAAAGAGAAACAGAGTAAACACAAAGATCTTGGACATAGGATATCTTGGTCACAGGACAATTCTCTACTGTGCTACTGCAAAGAAAGTGTTGTTGAGTTGAGAAGGCCTGTGCTATCACATATTGATTGCTTCTCATCCGTGTATTCCATCGTAAGAAGTAGCGATCAATTACCAGAAACAAGCACTGATGTTTAAAAAACAACCATCTCCATCGCTTCATATTGTGTCCGTTCTTGAGTTCGGCTGTCAGTAACTCAGCACCAATGGTGATTTATGTCGTTGGTTACATGAAATAAACGATCGGAGAATAAGCCATACCAAAGGATCGCTTGACTTCGGTCAGAGATATCATTTTTAGAGAGTCTGTGATCAGGGCATACTCGAAATTTCACGGTTGGTAGCTTTCACATCGCACGTCGTGGAAACAGTTGTGTTGAGAGGGATGGGGCGCTGAGCCGCGGATAAGTCCCTGATGATGTCACCCATTGCTACAAATTCTGTACAGTCACATCTATCACACCGGAGTAGCACGTCAGACGCAATGGTGTCGATGGCAGTACCGCTGGTAGCCAGAATGTCACACAGCGGATCAAATAAATGATCGATATTCGACCGCAAATGGTCCTGCCCGTGATGATCGGCAACAGAGAAATAGAGTAAAAACAAAGATATCGAAATGAATAGTTTGAGATGGCAACTAACAGCCATGTTCAGACGTATTTTCAACCGGTAGTGAACCACTGGAGCTTTTTGAAATCAGACATTCCGCAGCAGACTGTTAACTCATTTCTCACCTGTGCTATAATTTGTTGTCTGCAAAAATGTACAACTTTTGTTGTCCTACCAAACGATTTCGACTCTCTTTGTCAGATGAGCAGAAGGAGAGGAACGTGTATGGAGAAGAAAGAAGCACTTCAATTTCAAGGTGCACGGATGTTTCAGAAAAAGGTAATTGTGTATTTAGTCCACTACACAGCACTGCAGTCAGAATATCTTTGGGTCTTAAGTCTTAGTTTTGTATACACCCGACTGACGGAGCTTGAAATCTGCGTGCTGACAATATGAGGTCGAAATCTTCGTGGGTAGGCCAACCATGCCAACTGTAATACGTTGCTGATTTTTTCAACACCAATTTGAACATTTTGTTGTATTGTTACGAATTGACGTTATTTTTGCACCAGTTCGATTCGATCCATGATTTGTTACAAAAATGCACTATGTGTCGTATGGTGACAAGTGGTAGGCCATCTCGTGTATTGAAATTGCCGCATTATTTGCGTTTTATTGGAAAAATCGGCACTTCTGTGTGGTCAACGGTCGCAATGTTTGTACGAATGTATAGTATCATAAACTGAACATTTCTATAAGAAATAACGAGGGCATGGAAAAAGTTCATTAAAATATCGAACTACCACTACAGGATGATGTGTATCAAGACCTCGTCCTCTATTTATTTGCAACTCAATCTGTTCCTTGATTCACAACAAATAAGCAGATTAAGTCCAAAATTTCTGCAGTAGACGACGAGTCTTGTGGTCAGCCAACATTGTGATCCACGCAGCCGCCTTCGTCTAGAGAGCACAAAGGCTGCAGGTGGCGATGTACACATATCTGTGCAACGATAATTAGATAACCTTATTGGTGCACAAGGTGGCCCTTATTTTCAACACTGTCTGGCAATATTTTCAGCTATATCTCAGTCATATTCTAGTATGGTTGTTTTATGGTTGTTATATTCGAACAGGAATGCTGTGAATTTTTTACAGAGTTTTTGTGGCTGGATTTTAGAGGATATATCGGTTTTTGAACGACAAATTCCTTAGAAGGTGGCGAAATATGATGTCGGTTGTAGGCCTATATTAGAATCCTAACATTTTTGCCTTTCTATGATGAGTTGGTAAAATGGCTGAAGTTGACGTTGACGTGGAAATATATAGGCAGATTTCGAGGTTATCCTACAACGGGGTCTCTATTTGGCAGGTAGGGCTATTAATTTATTCGCGGCGAGTGAGTGAAGCGGTTTACTGTTCAATGTACGGAATGCGCAGGTACAATGTAGTGAATCTATATCGGTATATTGCGCTAATTATGCTGCTCTCTCCCGTGGATAGGACTGTTATCACTGGTTGATACGCCGTCATGTGTGTTTATATGCCAATACACGGCAGCTGAAGCCTGGGGGAATGAGGCCGAGTGCCACCCCCGAAGTCACCTTGTGAACTCTGTCGCCACCAGGCTTGTGGATATAATTTTTATGCTTATAAAAGGTAAAAGTTCAGTGTTGATGGTGAATTTTGTAGGCCATCGCCGCATTTGGGTGTTAATCAGAATTATATCACCAAATTTTCACGTTTGTGGGGGCGAGCCCGGTAGCCCATTTGATATAGCGTAGAGGTTGTGAATGATTGGCGACATCGATGGGTTCGAGTCCGATTGGAGGAAGTATTTTTTCTTCCCGTTTTTGTCAGCGGCTAAACATTTTACACAAGTTTTCTGTCTTTGAAAGTGATGATTTGCGCGCTCTTAAATTTCCTTTCGCCTCCCAAAAACAAACTATTCCCCTCAGCAACTCCACTCTCACCGCATGATCTGACACCACATAACGTCACTTCGTGAACTTTGTCGCCGCCAGGCTTGTTCCTATTAATTCCATGCACCTACTATCCTGATGAATAAACCGTCATATTGGTAAGCCATATTTTTCAGACAAAACATGCAATACATTATAGGATTCAAAAGACAGGGACATTTCTCCCACCTGCAGTTATTTCTCAAAAGACTAAGGAGGCATGGCTCTTTGATGGTTCGAAAGATGGTTGGCTTGTGACAATAACTCGTCCCCACTCCTGGCATTCCTCTCCTCATATAAAAGGACGACAATTTCGGCAATTACGAGTTTTTTCTCGTCGCCGCGGGACGGCCGATTATAGCCTCCTGTATAAGTATAAAGTTTTTCACGAATGCGGGCTTTACTATCCTGTAGCGATTTTCAAATCGTACATTTTACTATCGTGTAGTAAGGTTCTAAAAATCTATAATATTGTCGATGGCACATTTCTAGCGCAGGCGCCCACACCAGTATCTGATATCTGCTATCGAAGGAGAATACGTGACAGATATGTTATCGCAGATAGAGCATTTCATCACTGCAAGATATCTGGTCGTTTGGAGGGCACTGTTTACGAGCTGGAGCAGTCAAATAAATCTAACATTTTTATCCTCAAAAATGGTGTCCGTGTTCATTTAAAAAGTATGCCACCGCTCTTTTGCCAAAGGGGACTGTATTACATTGCTTTTAAATCTCATCATCTTTTTTTCTACTCTCACGTGGAAGAATATATGTATGAACCAGTGAAGTACAGAGTCAAACTGATAAATAAGATGGACAAACGATGCCACAAGTTTCGTATCAAGTATGATCGCTACAATGATAGGTTTTTCGTATTTGGGATGCCCTTCCTCTCAGGTATTGCTATGGAGCGGGTCCCTGGCACAAAGGAAGGCCTCGTCAAACACGGATCACGAAAGTTTACATTCCATGAAACAATAGCCTCTTTTTATCCACAACCTAAGATTTCGGGTCCTGGTCGGGGTCGTCATGGTCGGCATGGTCATGAGTTCGGCTTCAGTCACCAAGACGGATATTTCATGTATTTCATAACGTCACCAGGAAGAACACGTAATCAGAAAGAGATTTTTAGGAAGGTTCTTATGTATGGAGCAGAGTTCGACCAGTGATTTCGTCTGTAGACGTCAGAAAATCTAAATCTATACCTACAGCGGAAGTCATTGGTCAGTCATTAGTGGCGCAGTGAACATTATATACCGTCAACTCGAGATCATCGGTTTAATCCCCGGTCCCATTTATATTCATTACCAATGTCTCAGAGAGAGCAGATTTCTACGGCGGGCACTCTGGTTTCCTCATGCTCTAATATATTTCATCCAATATCGTGATAGATAATAATTTAGCGTTCAGCTGTTGATTTGATGTAATATTGAGGAAGAGGATGCCCATAAAATGTTTGGCTATGTAGTCAAAACTGGTGGGTGGGTTTCAAATATTAACTCCTAAAAGAAAATTTTGTTTGCAAGGATCGTCTTGGGACTCGGATGGGATCCCTGAATCCGTCTTCTGATCATCAGAAATCGAGTCTTTAAAAAAACTTTTTGTTTGATACACGTGTACATGTATTTCACCGATGGCGATGGTATCTTCCCGAGGCACAAATTTTTTCCACGATGTCGACATCGTGAACTGCGTTTTCGACAACGAATGTAGCCTATCATGGCAAAAAGGAGTTCCGCCATCAGTTCCACTCATGCTGTCGAAGCTATCACCAATGATAAAGAAATCTTTCAAATAACACAACTGTTTAAAAGTGAAACGTCTTCCATAGAAGGGTGTAAGCATTGAAATTTTGCTTAATGGTTTCTTATGTGACAGTGTTCCTGATATCTGTGATATTAAATACATGTAATTCATATCGGGTTCTGTGATATTAAATAATTCATATCGGCTTAAATAAAAATATCCGGTTCACTCTGCCATCTTTTTTCTGAATGGAACTTTATCAATATTTTATTAAGAGTGAGATCGATTTAGATAATGTACAATCATGAAAAAATGGCGGGGACATTCCAACATTACTCAATCCTACCTTGCCAGGGACAAGTAGAGTAGCGTGGTACCGCGATTTCGATCGATCTTGCCTTCAGCAATACAACACCTGTGACTGCAGGGCGATCATCAGTCTTCAAACCATTTCTTTGGAAGCAATCTATAACCTGATACCTCTAGGCGACCCCTGTGTGCCTCAACATCAGCTCTGTTTTGGGACCGCAGGGAGCGACTAGATTCGTACGATTATCGCAGGCCGGAGTGGACACAATTCATATTTAATGTCCACATTAATTCCGATTTTATATCCACATTAAATCAAGAATTTATATCCACACTAAATCAACCAATTGCAGCTGAGTTTTTAATGTGGATATACAATCGCACTAGTTATTTAATGTCCATATAAATTCGTATTTTATGTCCCCATTAAATCGCGAATTAATATCCACATAAAATCGACCAATCACGGATAAGGACTTTTGAACGGATGTGAGTGTTCTCGATCGCTTCCGTCCACAATTCCATCGCGGATTTTTGAACGGAATTTATTTTAAAGTGGCGCTATATAATACACTTAATAATAATAATAATAATTGGTGAGCTGGCCTTGAGGCATTCTCACCACTAAAATCATCACACTTTTAAAAGTGGGTCAATTTTTCGCCTCCATTTTCTCCTTTTCCATTCACGTAATCTACTGATTATCGACGCAATAGCTAATCATTTGGCGTGAAACTGTGTCCCCTGCTAAGCAATTTGAATAATATAATCGGCTTGGTGCTTTTGGACGATTTTTGGACCAAATGACGAGATTATTTAGGATCATTTTCATGCGGGTCCTCTGTCCTCGACTCCTATTGTACTGTAGGCCTATAGCGGAGCGGCTGTAGTAGGCAGGGGACCAGGTGTTGGACAGTAAAAATGGTGGAGATTCTTTTCATCACTTGAGAAATTAGACCCATTGTGATACCTTTTCTAACCCTTCATTAGGTAAGCCACTATACTTCAACTCATTCTTTCATGTGTAGCAACAGCTTCCACGCTTAATTGATAACAAAGATAATTCAAATACTTGGACATTTCCACAGTCTTGTTGGCCACATTTCCTGACTGCTCATACACTACATCGATCGTATGTTCATGGATGAACCAGGTCACGGTAATAAACATACAGTAGCATAAGCGCCTGTATTCAGGTCTC
>NMRB01001521.1:133037-145675 GCA_002633025.1 Notospermus geniculatus
TGCGCCATGTTCATAATGCCTTCCGTGACCTGATACAAAGCAAAGCAGGTTCTCAAGTCATTTCCACACCCGTGCTTAGACAAGCTTATGTTTCATCGGTATTGATGAATAGGCAAACGTGTGAAAAAATAACATGTGAGTGTTCAATTTGCATTATCGAGGTTTACATTGATTGTCTTTTACGTAAATAACCAAAAATCATGCCAAGCATTTCTTTTCGGAGGCGTTTACACGCTAACAAGTGTAAGTATGAATTAAGGCAATAATTCATGTTTTCAAATATCAAAAATAAGTTGAGAAAAATGCGCAGTAATTGCTGGATATCATCAGTCATGACTTCTCCTTCGAACACCAACACAAAGAGAGTCTGTATTCTGCTGAGAATCTGCAAGACGATGAATGCAGTCGTGATCAAAATTGTTGCTGACGTAATCGACGAGTCGTCCAATGAAGTCGTCTTCTTCAGTGCTTTGTTTCTTTGACTTCGTTTCACGGCTACAATAACACCCGTGTTGAAGATAGAAAGTAGGATGATTGGGATATAGATCGATAACGAATTGGAGATGCCTTCGTAAAGGGTATCCCACGGTTCATTGAAGTGATACGGGCAAAACCAATATTTATATTTCTCTTGGAACGAACGATGTGTAACATTTACGAGGCCCAAAGCGATGCCAAATGTAGAAATGATTATGGCAGTGACCTTGGCCTTGTGCATTGTGCATATTCTGGCTGCTTGTAAAGGCCACGTTAACGCAATGAAGCGATCGAAAGTCATGACGACTAGTACCATGGGAGAAAGAACCAAGCCTATCTCTAGGCTTGACAGGTAGTACACGCAATATCCATGTCTTACTTCATTGTTCTTGAAGAGCTGAGGTGCCATTGCTAGAGGATACCGTAGAATCATTCTACCGTAGATGTACGCACTGTCAAAAATGGCCACACAGCGCATGTAAAAACACGTCGTACTCTTCTCGTACTTCTTCTGGTTCATTACAAGAAAGCTTAGCGAATTACCGATCAGCCCCAAAATAATGAGAAGTGGGGGAATTGGAACTGTTAGAATGTAAATGGCAGTGTCTGCGCTGTATCTCAGCGGACTTCCTTGGTTGTAACCTGTCGTCGTTGTATCATTTACGAACATTGTAAGCATATATGATGCTTTCTTTAAAGCCCAATTACAAATACAATTTCAGTTTCGGTATTCGGTATGTTCATCATAAACGATTAAACGGATTTTTTATGGGTGCAATATCATGTCATTAATCAGTCACTGATGACTGAAAATGTAGAAAGGAGGGCCATTTCGGTTTGGGACTATTGGGTTAATGGTGCTATGACATGTGCAGTGCATTATGCACATTATGTACTGACAATGTGCGGTTCCCTGTGAGGATTAAGCGGCATACCAGTAGCGCAGCCCAGCACCAAGATATCCAAGTTTCTATATATTCCGTTGATAAGAAGAAAACTATTAAGAACTGAAAACAATGAGGAGATGGGCTATTCGATTCGGGATACGATTGTCAACACATCCGGACAACACCAAAGCGGCGACGGGGTTGATGAATCGAATACACATACTTAAAACTTCGTTAACCAACGGATAAACTGGAAGACAAAATGGGAAGTAAACATATGTACAATATGGGCCTCACAACCAACTATATGAGAACACTCTATTAACACTTATATACACGTCGATTTTCCTTCTGCCAGAGGTATTTAATCTACCAGGGGTAGCCTACTGTCTGCTTCCGCCCCACCCCCACCCCCCACCCCCGAGCACTCCCAAAGCCAAATGATGATAATGAATGATCACGTGTACACCTGATGTCATCAGTTAGGGTCTAATAAGTATCCTCACCGGTGTCCATCAGGTGCATGCCGTGTTGTGTTCAGATTGGAGAGAACGAAGTGGTTTTCCCAACACTCGAGTTCGTCAGCCCGAGTCACTTGCAGGCTATTGCGTGTTTCTCTATTATTGAGACCATTGCTTCTATCTCCCATTCTAAACCCCAGGGCGAGGTCAAACGAAGTTTGACCTTGCCAAGGACTCCCCAATCTCAATAATAGATAAATACACGCAAAATCTGCACTTGCTAACTTTCCGTGCAGATATTACATGTATGTTCTTTTCCACCATTTCGCATGTCGCAGTTCTGTATACATGTAAAAGAATGAGTCGAAACCTTTCCCTACATTGATATTCAGATCAGATGCCATTGGTCCGTTAGAGATGTCGGAAGTCAGACAGGAGCCAAGGACGCCACCCTGGTAAGATGAGCCTTTCAAAGGATAGACGTCGCATTAGAGGTCGGATTCTGGAAATTATGTTGTCTGTCGTTTGCCAAGAACTTACACATGTTATAAATGATCTCCAGGTTACAAAGACCGACGGGTCCTCTGCCAGTAGTAGTAGTAGTAGTAGTGGGTCCTCTACCCACTCCTGTCTGCAGGGCTCAGATATCCCGGCAAGACCGTCATGGAAGAAGCCACCCACACCCTACTTCAAATTAAAGTTGACACTAGGTCAGATATATTCTCCGACTTGTGTGCAAAAATTTTTACGCTCAACTTCGGCAGACCACGAGGCTGCCGAAGTCGAGCGTTCGTTAATGTTCGTAAGGCTTCCGTTACATGGAAGTATACGGTATACGAAAACGCCGGTGAACAAAGGCTTCAAGGCCGTGAATCCATTTGAAGCCTTTGTTAACCGGCATTTTCATATACCGTATACTTCTTTGTAAAGGAAGCCTAATGTACACTAGACTAAGCTACCTACCTTGAAACACCCATTACACCTGCGCGTACCAACTACGTCATCATTCACTCGCCTGATAACCGAAAGTGAAGGATCGATTGCTCTGCATGGACAGATGTAGGCTCCAAATATACAGTTTACGTATCCAAAGAAATCGCATGCAAACTGCGTCAAAAATGGAGAAGGCCCAAACGACAACTAATTCCCCATAACATGGCAATTCGATAACACATGCTAATACGCGATTTGTCCTCAAAATAACTAGGTCGTGCATGGTAGCGAATGCAACCAAGTCCGCTCCTACGTACGTCTCTCCTCAGGAGGCGTTCGTTATGAATTCATGAATGTAGTAGGCCTATGCACTGATTTGCCTCTCCTGATTTCGTAATCGCCTGACTTAGAACCGAAAGGGGAATTAGGAGTTCCGTCATTCAAAAGAGACAGGCCTGTGAACCGTACTGCCAATGACAATGGACTAGACAATACGCCTGAATAATAGCTGTTGTACCCTTTTCGGCAACTGAAACCCTTACGTTCCCCATGTTAGGTAACCCGCTGGTGGGCCTGGGCGTGTGTGGCATTGCGTATGCACGGTCATGGCGACCTGCAGACAGAGCAGACGAGGTGAATCTAATGTCATTTATGTTTTCTCTTGATACACCAATCTTTGTGGTGACTACTTTTTTTGTATAGCATCCGCGGTCATTGATAAGTAATCGGATACATTGTTTATTTAATGTGTTTGGATTCGATACGATGCTTTTATTACTACGGCGATTATTACCTCTGCTTCCATTTCGAAGGTTCAAGTGTTGGATTATCAGAGAGCCCTCGATCCTTCACTTAGGCAAGTGAATGACGCCGTAGTTGGTACGCGCAGGGTGTAATGGGTGTTTCAAGGTAGGAAGCTCAGTGTACTGCCCTACAATGGAAGACTGCAGTATCTGCATATTGCAGTCTTCCCTTGTACAGCCTCTGCAGCCTTTCCTATTCAATGAAGTGGACAATGTAGGTGTGTAATAACATCAGTAGATACTACTCTCCTTTCTTACAAAATTATTCAGAGCTGCCACCTAAAACAAGGGAGATATGGCATAAAACGCAAGACGGCAGTAAGTGCAGTTACTGCAGTCTTCGTTTGGAGGGCAGTGTACATTACGAACACTACCGAACGCTCGACTTCGGCAGCCTCGTGGTCTGCCGAAGTTGAGTGAAAATATTTTTGCATTCAAGTCTGAGAGTACATGTATATCTGACCTGTTAGCTTTAATGTAGCCTAAGGCTTCCTTTACATAGAAGTAGGCCTATACGGTATACGAAAACGCCGGTTAACAATGGCTTCACGGTCATGAATCCATTTGAAGCCTTTGTTAACCGGTGTTTTCGTATACCGTATACTTCTATGTATCGGAAGCCTTAAGGAAGCCTTCCCCAGTTCCAATACTGCTCCGTCATCCATAGAATTTTATGACCTCATACACACCTGTAATGCGAATCGTACCGTATGACTCGCGAGTTGGCGTACCTACTCGGTAACTAAAGCCGCCAGAGTGTCATCACTACAGTAATGAAATGGTCCATGGACCATGTGCTCACCTGGTTGCAGGAGATACCATAAATGACAGAGGAGGCACATATCAGTTTTGAGCACATATCGGACGGACGACGACGGACGAAAGACACCGCATGACGACTATAGCTCACAGGTGAGCTAATAAGGCCAGCCTCTTTCACCATTATACTGTATTCCCTGCAATAAGTGGCCGCGGCGGGAAACCGAATTCACGCGAGATCATTGATTATAGGCTGGTGTTATTTGGCGAGCGGCTCTCTGTGCAACCATCCGTCATGTTCTTAGATGGCGAGCCGCTCTCTGAGCAGATTTGTGTTGCGCAGTTGCACAGCGAGCCGGATGGATGTGCAGTGAACAGATTCAGCCTTGCTCAGCGAGCTGATGGTCCTCATTAATTATTCATGAGGAGGTGTTGGCGAGTGGCCCTCTCTGCTAACACTATTAAAAATGATAAATTACGAAAGTCCATATTTTAGCAGATTACATATTTGTTCCGTAGATTTAGAGTATTTACAGAAAAAAGAAAAGGCCAAGAGAAAAAAACGAGACAGGAAAAGTGGTGAAAAAAGTTGCCCCAGGCGGGAGTCGAACCGGGGACCTAACGTTTACTAGCCACACGCTCTAGCCACTGAGCTACGGAGACAGCTGGTAGCGCCGCGGTTTCATTGCCCAATCTTGAGCGGTGGTTATGACTATTCATTGTTTGCTTGCCATCTAAGACCAATTTCTGTGTTTGGAAAGCATTTTGCTTGTCAAATAACAACTCCAATATTCATGTTTCTTTTAAAATCAACAAAACTAGGCCAAAAACTGGCATAAACCGGAGGCCCCAGCTCTTTTTTCACCGATATTTGATCGAAGTGGAAGGGCGACGATTCGAATCCGCCATTTTGCTGTTTTGTAATCTCGATTTTCATTGGTCGCTGCGGTGCATAACTAATTACTCGGGCGCGCTGTCCAAGCTGAAACGAAGTGACTGCACAGAGAGCTGGGCTCGCCGAATAGTCACTCCCTTGATTATACATGTTGGGTAGTTAATGGGGAATTCAAAAGCCTCGGGTTGAATAGGCCTGATTTTGAGTTGGTGTCGTAATGGAGATAGGCCTACCAGGCGTGCGTAACCGAAAAGAGACCAGGTGTTACTTCATTTACAAGAAAAATGAACAAAATTACAGCCATTCGTGAAGGAACTAGGCCTAGAAATCCGACAACAGCCATTGCCCCAGACGTAATGTTTCATTTATCCGCGGTTTCTACATTACGTATTCCAACCCAACATGTAAAATCAATGATCTCGCGTGAATTCGGTTTCCCGCCGCGGCCACTTATTGCAGGGAATACAGTATATGTCTCCCTCAGCCTTGTCTCACGAGATATATCGACAACCCACACGTCAATCATGAGCCTTTCTAAAAGACCTCGGTATCAGACCTCGGCACATCTCCACTCCAAAGAGATTGCCGGCGCCCTATCGACAGCCACCGCGTCACCAACCTTCGGCCCCCGGCTTCGGCCTATCTCAAAAAGAGATTACCGGCATTATGTTGAAGACCACTGCGTTAATCTTCGGCCTATCTCAAATGAGATTACCGGCATAAATTCACGACCGCCGCAATCTTCGGCTTATCTCAAAAAGAGATTGCCGGCACCATAATGGGTCATATGAATAAAGACTAGCAAATGCTTTTACTTCAGATTTGTACAGCATAGCCTAGTGCATTTGTATTGCAAAATTCAAGTAAAACCATTTACTAGTCTTTATTCATATGACCCATTGACGACCGCCGCGTCAATCTTCGGCCTATCTAGAGAGATTACCGACACCACTTACCACGGTTCAGTCAATTTTGAAAAGACATGACAGTGATTTGTACATACAAAACTTCTACGATAAAACAGGATAAAACCACGAAAGTACCAAAACCACGACAATAGAAGGAGTGCAACTGGAGTATAGAACAGCCGCCCCAGATTCACTGGATGTTCTATTTCAGCAGGTGTTTGTGTGAGTGGATGAAGAGGAGCGAGGTAAAAACCTCTGTTGTGGGAGGATGAAGCAAGGCAAACAGGTCTGATAGAATCTAATGCCCCATCTTCCTGATGTCCCCGTGCATTGTTTGTCGCAGGATTAAGGGTGTTGGTCTCTCTAGAGTCCAATTCAATGGTGCCGCTTATCCGTAAATGTATTATTGGGGGACATCACATATCGGGGGATATTAGATTCTATTACACCGGTGAACGACCGTCCTGCTCGAGATTCCAAAGCCAACTGACGATAATGAATGATGACGTGTACACCTGATGTCACCAGTTAGGATAACCAAACATTGCAATCCGGAAATAAAACACAATTTAGAACTAGAAATTGACTTACCAGTCAATTTGAAAGACCGCCCTTGGAAATTGGGAGCTAAGACAGAGTTTACTGATCGAGAATTATTATCGAGCAGCCAGGGTTGGTGCAGGTTTTTGAAATAGGGAGAATAAAAGTCTCCCATTCATAAAAAGCAGGGAGACTTTTTTCCAAAGAGGGAGACTTGATTTCTCCCTACTAACTTCAGAAGGAGAAGCTGTAAAGGTCACTACTGTTCAGTGATAAACTGAACTATGTGCTATGTACTGCCAACAGGGTCCAATAACAGATATCTGGCGGACCAGAAAGGGATTGACTCTTCCCCACATCCATTGAATCATCAATCAAGAGAGGAACCAGTCCAGGGTGATCACAACGCCATCTTCAGCATACATAACGAACTAAAAGCACATGTGTAATGTTAGCTGCATGTCATACAAGTGATAGTAATAGTACTATGAATTGCCTGAAGATGGCATTTCAGTCACTCAGTTTGAATCAATCATGAAATATAGATAAAACGAGAAATTTCACCCAAATTTCGCACTATTTGTACACGGATGGCCCCAAGAATCAATAGGGTTCTGTGTAATATGCACATCTACAATTCCTGAAAGTTTTACCGCGATACATGGCGTTTTTCGTTAGTTATCGTTGGAGAACCGCAGATTGGATGGAGAGATCCAGAGAGAGAGAGAGACAGAGAGAAATTCAGTAAAAACAAGGAAGACCGCCCCACTGAGATGGGGCGGTCTTAATAAAACATAACTATTTTGGCATTTTCCCTAAAATATAAATCAGCTGAGCGACAGAAGAATAACAAGAGGACATTGCAAATGCCATATGGTTCCCCCAGGTTCATTACATAAGAATGGAACTTGTCATAATGTCAGATCATTATGATCATCAAGGTCACTGCATAATGGAAATGGGCATCTTCAATAACCTAAGTATGGGTGATATCATGCCTCTACCTCCACCACAGGAAGAGATACTTCAAATTAGGTATGAAAATCTAGGGACAGAAGCTATTTTCATTGCTCTATGAGTTAAAGGAGACCAGTTATTCCGTCAGATAAAAGCGTGACGGATAAAATATCAGGTCTGATATGTTGATTACATCATGATGGAGACAGCTGAGGTTGAAAATGATTAGCTCACTGGATTGCCCAGCTTGACAAACCTAGGGGTAGGATTTGTTTCCAAAGCTGTAGCTGTTCAAGGTGATGAGATATGAAGGTGTGGCAGACGGACACAAACACACACACACGCACACGCACACACACAGACACCATGATCAAAAACAATATGATTTGTGTCGGATGACCATGACAACCGCGAACGTGCCAACGATCTCGACGTCATCCCGACAAACCATCCATTGTCTTCGATTGCCCACACCTCACTAGCGACATTCATGTCTGAAGTTTGATAAAATCGGTTGAATGGCGATGGTGATGTCCGAATGCTCGATACGTATGCTGTGATGATGATGTCCTAAACTGCGTCGCCAACAACGAATGTAGCCAAGAACCAAGGAGTTTCATCGGCCGCTCTGCTCACGAACACCACAAAATGTCGTACCCACATGGAATGGAGAGTTTCAGAGGCACGGAAATAGAGGACCAGCAGCAACGACATGTTTTCAGTGCGAACCTGTGAACCTGATCATAAAGTAAAGCGCAACTGTTTTGTTGTGAAGAGCATGTCTTGAATGTGTTTATGGAATAATCGATAGAGCATTGAAATTTGCGCACTCCGTCTGGTTTCTACCGAACTCCACCTCTGATATTTAATCCCGCTTATTGCGTATCAATTAATATCAATGAAAATCTTCAATTTCAAGCTGCGAACGTTTCCTGAAAGGTAAGATTCTAAAAAAAAACGGAAGCGATTTTCCTTCGTTTGGAGTGAGAACAATGAAATTGGCTATGAAATTGTTAGGAAACAGAACATGGGGGGGGGGGGGTTAGTGAACATTTCAGATGATTCATTAATATTTTTCCTACATCTTGACAATGAAATAAGGAAATTAGGTAACTACAGTATTTTACAGAAATTCGGCAAGGATCTCACCCATTTCTGTTCGAATCAATCGTTAACAATCACGCGCTTCATTCTGAGTGTAATGATCTCTTTTGTGAAGCGGCAGATGCAATTTTTTGTCCATAATATCTTCAGCAATTCTGTTTCCAAGTACATCAACATATCGTGTGCTCTGCTACGCCGAGAATATCTTCGACACATCAATGCAGAAAGAGAAGAGGCACACCGCAAACAAGTCAAGATAAGGAAGAAGAAAACAACATCAACAGCTTTCTCATTGGCTTCAATGAAAGATGACAAATCAGAAAATTAGGTTGGAAGCCATCGCCGCCTACAGTCTGAGATCCACAGCAATGAGGAGTTCCTACTGCCCTAGGCTAGGCTGCCGGTTGGCCTAGGCCATTTTTGTGAAGAATCCGCAAACGACAGACGACCTCCCGGAGCGACTTAGCCCACAGACCATCGTCAGGTCGCATCGCATTAGTTTGCGGATCTTTTTCCTGGTCGGCCGACAAGTCGCGAAGATAATCGGCCTTGGCGACCAAAGTTCAACATGTTGAATTTTGGTCTCCAGGGGTAGCGAGCATAAAGGGGTCGTAACCCTACGTCAGGCCTAAGCCAGGCGTAGTGCTGGTCGATGCCCTATCCTCGACCAGCACTACGCCTGCCTTAGGCCTGACGTAGGGTTACGACCCCTTAAAGCGGGTGATCCACTGTTGCGATTTTGGCTTGAGACGGGGTTACGTTCCCTTGCGATTACCTTATATGGCAATCGGAAGTCCTTATAAGGTAATCGCAAGGGAACGCAACCCCGTCTCAAGCAAAAATCGCAACAGTGGATCACCCGCTTTATGCTCGCTACCCCAGGATCTTCCGTCGCCGAGCGCAAACCGATCGTTATGATTGGTCATAACATAAATAGTCCGCATATGATGCAACGACCACCTGAACCGATCAGGTAGGCGATGAAACTGATTAGTTGGTCGACCAAAGCGACCAGTCGATTGGGACGACGATTTGCCGCAGACATGGGGGCAAATCTATCAGATTTCTGGTCGTTTTGGCAGTCTTGTCGGCAGTCGCCTTGATTTTGTCGCTCGTGTGCGCCATGCTTTACTGATACCGAGTTAAGGAGTTAAGTTTGAAATAAAGCTCTGCTGTCAATGTAGGCGATAAAATTGTGATAAAATTCTGTGGAGCTGGGATACAAGTGTATTTCAGCACCTGTGGCGCGTGAAGTTTATTGCATCAATTGTCTACCAGGTGAGGGGTGAATACAAAATACACTTCAAATATTCAGAGAGTTCCCCGCTGTTCCTCGACAACGTTTGAATCCAGCTGGCAGGCGAGGCAGTGTTGACTGGACAAGTCCTTATCGAGAAGCGACCACGAGATCTTCGAACCTGAGTAGGCCTTTGTGCACCCGCAATTAGTATGTGCGTCCACAATTCGTGTAATAAACTTCCCTCGCCTGCCAGCTGCGTTCTTGTGGGTTGAAAAACACTTGTGCCCAAACCTAACAATGTTGTATAATGAATATTATCACTTATCGCCTATTCATACTGCAACTTCTCATTCCACTAAGTTTTTACATTAAAGGGAGATAGGCCTATTCATTTTCAACTTTATGTTTGCACATTGCACGTGCTCCCTGCCCCCTCACTCAGGGGTCAACCATACCGCATGCTCGTTCCAATTTCCGCAGGGAAAGGGGTCATTTTTAGACTAGTACCTGGTCCTACCGATGGTGTCGCTTTTGAATGATAGGACCAGTCGTGAAAAAATTTCCAAAAAGAACACTTAAAATAGGGGTACTTTGAATGACTTTTCTTCCGAAAAATCCTTAAAAAGGCGTCAAAGGTTCTCTTCTGGAAAAAATAATAAAAAGGGGTATGAAAGTCCCATTCTCAATGAAAACGCTTGTAAAAAGGTGGTGAAGATCCTTTGGTTCCTTCAATTACGGGGTCTAATTGCATGAAAAATCCCGAAAAAGGCGTGAACGTATCTTTTGGTTCCTTCCATTAGGGGGTCTAACTGGATGAAAAAGCCCGCAGAAAGGGGTGGAAAATTTCCCTTTGTTCCTTCCATAAGGGGGTCCTTTTTCAAACTCAGGAACAAGCATAATTATGTGTACCCCAAAATTAAGGAGAGAGGGGGCCAGGCACGTGCTTATCCACTCCATTTTGTTCACGGATGTCATTACGGATGTACAAAATATGGAATCAAGAATAAAGCGCCAAGGGAAAATGCTGCATATTGGCCCAAGAAAAGTTGAAAAAATTTACTGCAGGAAAACCGGAGCGCCCGAAGAAAACTTCTTTGTACCAAGATATAAATTTATAATAAACGTGTAGTCAAATACTAGTACTTCCAGGTCAATATGGACGCTCAATCTATTTGATAACCTCCTGATCGTGTTTCGAATGAAAATGCGCGATATAAATTCGCTGGACCACTGTAATGGGAACTTGATGCAGAAACCTTCCACTTATAATCGAGTCAGTCTAGATGTCCATTTACTGTAACGACCGAGATATCCCACTCATGGTAAAATCGCGCCGATGTCACATTCATTAAATAAACATTGTACAGGGGTCGATGTCACATTTCACAGTAAGGGAGTAAGAAATAAAAGTGAAAAATACAAATCGGGAAATTTTTGAATTTTGCGCAAACTTTTCAATTTCTCAAATTGGAAGAAAAAGTATTCCCATTTTGAGAATTTTCTTAAAATCACATGATGTTTTGTCTGATTTTTCGGGCGATATTTCGCAAAATGGGAAAAAATTGTCTCCCATTTTGCGAAATTGAAAATTCGTGCAAAATTCCAAAATCTCCCACTTCTTATTTTCTACTTTTATTTCTTACTCCCTTATATGGTCGTTTACCTAAAGCTCGAATAATTGATCATACATGTACATGTAGTGCCAGTACCTTATTATCCGAGAACGTCAAAAAGCACGGAACAACCACCTGTTATTTTCAATACATTTTTATTAACATGATTAACCCGTTCTCTTCCTGAATTTAAACTAGAAGCCTGGCGGCTTTGAGAGCTTCGCTTGGCCGCTGTAGGTTGTTTTCATTGAGAGACACTTTTACCTTTAGTTTGATACCAAACACGACTACCTTCGCTCAACAGGTCTGTAAGTAGGTCACTAGGTCATGGAAGTAGGTCAGTTCAAACCTACGCTCCATTACCTTTAGTTTGATACCAAACACGACTACCTTCGCTCAACAGGTCTGTAAGTAGGTCACTAGGTCATGGAAGTAGGTCAGTTCAAACCTACACTTCATTAGCTTTAGTTTGATACCTAACATAACTACCTTGGCTCATCTGGTCTTTACATGTTCACGAGTACCCGATACCAGCTTCTCACCGGACTCTCGAAGCCACGGACCCTCGATCGCATCGGGTGGGAAGGGGTTAACATATCACCATGAGTCCAGATAGATGTCATATTAGACCTACTTGGTGAGAATGGGTTAACGCCAGATGATAGGCCTGCAATTCTTGTTGGTGAACTGAGATAGATATCTTCTGAGACGCATTGGGTGGGAATGAGTTAATAGCTGATAGGGAGGATGGCAAAGAGTTAATTTATTAAATTAAGTGGCGCTGGCTTCCCTGAGTAACCCAGCAAAATGCACCTTTGTCAAGGTCCACGCACACGAAGATCAGGAGGCAAATTTCGTGAAGTGTGTAATCAGGTATGAGTGAGAGAAGACACAGCGAACGAGTCCAAAATGTAAACAAAGAACATGTGCTCGCCGGGCTGAAATTAGATTGTACCGCCCTCCTCACGCAAGACGGAACAGCCGTGACGTCACGGAGCACCAGAGCAAACCTTAAATTCTGAATTTCGCCATAGTCTCTGGAACTTTTTCCGATATCACTT